>JAVQJV010118378.1:0-20142 GCA_036024995.1 Gadopsis bispinosus
GTAAGACAGATGGAAGAGCTCCTATTTGTTGAGCAGCCATGTTGTTTAGGTAGCGCCAGTGTCAGTGATTGGCTGTGCCACCGTGCTGGAGCCTGTGATTGAAAACAAAAAGAGAAAAATAGACTCTCTGACTGGCGACACAGAGGGAGCAGCTCTCGGTCCAAATGTCTTCACGAGCTTCCTGGGGCCGCACAATGGATGGGGGTCCCCTGGGGAACTATACTGAAGAGATTCTGGTTTTATCAGGTTTGTGGTTGTTTCCTTCAGGATGCCCAAAATCAGCTTTAGCCAGTAAAGAAAATCATCAGGGAAATCCTCCAATATGAAGACATTTTGCTGGACTATACTGAGTCCTGACCAGTAAACGTTTTAGCGTCTTTCGGCTCATTGTTTTGGTGCAACAATAGACCTGATGAACCAACTGTTCTCTGTCTGCCCGGCACCAAACAACATACGGACAAAGTGGAGAAACTGGCACCTACAGAGCCTGATGTGTGGTGGAGACCAAAAACAGAGCTAAAGGGCGAGCGAATTCTGGACAAGCATTCGTCAGCTGGCTTAAAATAAATCGTGTATGATGAAGAAAGTTAATAAGTTATTGCACGAGAAAAATCAGCCAAACTCACGACACACACACATCAACACAGCGGCTTTAAGAGTTCAGGTTTGGCCTGTAGGGCTACAGTAGAGTGCAGGTTTACATCCGCACATGTAGGCTATAATAATACAAAGTTGTGTGCCAGAGGGGGTGAGGGGGGGTAAGGACGGACAACGTGTGTGTCAGTACACATGCACCATCATGTCACGGAGGCAAAGTGTGTGTGTGTGAAGCACCTGCTGCGTTGCTGCAGGAAGCACCTGTCAACGGCCGTCTCCTCAGCGCAGCCGCTGTCGACACAAGGGTTTGATCCAAAAACTCCCCAAACACACACACTTACACAGACACTAACAGACAACTTAAGCCCGCGGCCTCGTACTGCGTCATCTGCGGCCGCCTTCACTTTAAACCGACAACACACAGCCTCTCTGAGAGCAGGCAGCAGTGTGCGTTTGTGTTCACAGCCTGCCGAGCGGACGCTTTACGAGAGGCGACCCCCCCCAGCGCTGCAGCCAGAGCCAGAGTTCAACTAGACCTGTTGCAAACACACGCTCACTCTTATTTTTATCCTCTCGTTTCCTTTCTCTCTCTCACACACACACACACACTAAATGTCACTTTACTTTTATTAAAACTTGTACATCCCCTCCTCACACACTGCGTTGCTGTTGCCCAAGAGCTCAAGTCCAAGTTCAGCAAGTTTTTCGGGACACACAGACACACACATGCGCACACACAGGGGCTTCTGTTAACCTGAGAGGCAGAGGGTCAATCCCTGTGATCCGCAGCCTGCATGCCTTCCATACAGACACGCCGCCAACACGGCAACCTGACTCCCCGCCAGATTAAGACTAATCAAGCATGGCACAGCTCCGGGCAGAAACACCATGACACACACACACACACGTATTTACACTGTAGTACACACATGTGCACGCCGCCAGTATTTGCCATTTTATATTTACCACAAATTATGGCTGAAAGTAGTGTAGTGTGTCCCATTGAACCTTTTCTGTATTCCCCTTTTTTCGACCACGTCGCCGTCTCAAAAACTGTGGAAAAGCACAAAAAAGAAACTTCACAGATGTTAAATTACCCATGTAAAATCCTCAATCGTCAACTCTCCCAGTATGACAAAAGTTGACTTAATGGTGCCTTCAAAAAGCCACCAAATTTAAAATACAAATAAAAAAGTCCAGTCTAAAGTCATCCCTGTTTGCACCTATAAAAAGTTTGTTAAATTGTAGATGAGGGCCAGTAAGATCTATCGTCATTTGCATATGCTTGATTTTGGTTGGTTTCTTCTTCTCCTCGTTAGCTCCTCCTTGGATTTATGAAAAAACGTTGGAAACGCACGTGGTCAGCCGAAAACAAGGTTGTTGATTTAAAAAAAAAAAAAAAGAGAAAAACATGACGTGAGGACTCACCTGACCTCAACAACAAAGCCAAGGTCAGAGACTCGATGGTTTGCTATGCTAACTTTCAAAGTAGGCTCATACAACTGAGTCCGCATGTGGCAAAGAATTTCCACATAAATAACATCCCTGTATATATCTTTGTAGACGGGACAGGCCCAAGTGTGAACGCTGAACACAGACTGTATGGAACAAGTGCTGTCACATGTCCAGGAACTGACTTCTCCTTTAAACATGTTCCCACCAGCCCCAGGTGTCCACCAGCCATCTTTGGTCACAAATGTCTGGGACGTCTCGGGCCTTCGTCAGCTTTGTAGTCTGACCCTCATTTTGTCTTTGTAGTCTTCAAGCAGGACTTTATTTTGGCAGCCACCGCGTTAGAGGCCACAGGTGATTTACGATGCCAAGGGCAGCTGAGCGATCCCACCCATTTTCTTTTTCGGTTTTGTTCTGGACGTTGTTATGGCGTCCGCACACAGTGCCCAGTCTATTAGTACTGGAGGGCTGGAGAGTCCGGGTCCAGGATTAGCGATCAAAAGAGTGAGGGGGGAGTTGTGGAGTAAAAGGTTGTGGGGTAACACAAGCCCGGCCTGCCCAGGTGGTGGGGTTGAAAAGAGACTCCCATCTGTGGCGTGGATGGGTCGAACATGGGCTGGCTGTGTGTGTGTGTGTGTGTGAATGACTTTTATGGGGTGTACACTTCGGGTGAACTCCGCCTAGTTGGATATGAACCGTGACCGATTGGATTTCAGGCTTGGGGAGGTGACCCCTGACCTTTTTACAACATCTGCACCCCTGACTTTTCCTCAAACGCATTTTAGCTTCACATTAGTCCGCGTACCATCCAGTCGCCTGTACAAATACAGGAAACCACCACTAACACACAAAAATATATATTATGATGTTTTCATGACTTTATTTCCACTTTAGAGTTTTACTACATTTTGACCTTTGCTTGGCCTACAGACTTTGAGGACTGAGAGTAGTAAAAGCTTCAAGTAAAAGTTAGGAAAGGGACAGTTCTTAATGTAATTTAGTGTATTTCTTCAGTATATAAATACTGATGTCTAAGGAGTCCTGGATACAGCTCTCTGCCATATATTAGTCAGTACGGTCTGTTGATCAAATGTTCCGGTGTCCAGATTTCACTTTTATTCACGCACCAAATGTGCATTGTGGGAGACTTTGAACCTCAACTTTTAAGCTGACATGGACATGACAAGAAAATAAATGAAAACGGGAACAGGTACTCCATGACAACGGGGCAATAATAATGTAATGTGGTTCAACGCTCCTAAATGGGCCTTGCGGTGAGATTGCATTGAACTTTTATTGTAACACATGTTGCATGTTCAAGTGACATTGGATTTTAAACACTTAAACAGCGATTAAAAGCGGACATCTTTGAGAATCAATACAGCATGTGGGTTAGAAGTGCTGAGTGTGTTTGTATTGCCTGACAACAAATGCTGCACTAAATAAAATAAAAAATACTCCTTTTTAAATGTTTTGCATGCAATTTGTGTTTAAAACAAAATGTTACAACTAAGGTGAAAAAAGTGACAGAAAAACAGCACAAATATAGTAAAAAGTCAGTGTTTTTATGAATAAATAGCTGTGTTTTCTCACAGTCCTTACACAGATTTTGTTTTACACAGTATTTTGAATTTCCTGGCAGCCATGACACTGGTGGTGGTCTCACATGTGGGTGGTCTCCTCTTCAGCCTCTGTGTCATGTGGCTGAGAGGTCTGGGCTTCAGGGAGGTTGTTGCACTGCAGGTAGCAGAAAACCACTTGGACCTGAAACACACACAAGTATCATTTAACCTGTACTCTAAGACTGAGTAAATCATTGTGACTCTTTAAATTTCACACTCCCTTTTGCCTAAATATAACCAGAGTCAAACTTTCTTATGCAGTTAAATGAATTATTTGACATGTTTTTATTATGATACTGTACTTTACATTAAATGAAGCCTCGGCCATGAGATGTCCACTCGTTAAAAAAAATGGAAACCAACTTCTCATACTGATGGCATCAAAACTACACTGTATTATCATGTTAAAGAAATGTACTTTTAATTATTTTAAGTTGGGTTTTTTTAATAGTTTAAAACCTAGGGTTTTTTCCAATAAAGTAAATATGATTTGTAAATTATTTATTTGTGTCCAGGGCTGTAGCTACCTCACATCTGTTTTTTTTAAAGAACATTTTTGGGAGTTTACAATTAAAAACTAATTGCTGGATATTTGATAAACTGGCTAAACTGTATTTCCCAACCATGATTTTATTTTTTAATAAACAGCTTTTAGATTCTCAGGTTGCAAAAACTTCACATTTAACTGAATAAATAAAATATAAAACAACTTCTAGTATCTTTTTAAAGTGAGACTGTACTTTTTGGTGTCTTTTCTTCATTTTCCTCATGAAGCAACTGTTGAATGATAAATGTTTTAAACTGTTGCAAAAAAAGAACATCATCAAGTTTTCAACAGCACTTTGGCTGCTCCTCTCCCACCTGTACCACCACCTCCTGGGAGATATCCATAGTGGGGCCATCATGTCCCAGTCCAACCACAGGGGGGCGTAAGAGGCTCGGACCGAACACTGTAGCCAGGTTCATCAGAGACATCTTGTTGATGTCTTGCTTCTCTGAGACTCTGGAAAAAAAATTGATGAAAGCAAATATGAGGAAGCAGCATCACATACTCTGAAAACACAAAGTCAGTGGGATTCGTGCTAAAATACACTGTGAACCAACTACATAACCCCAACGGACTGCTTTTTGCTGGTATAACGGCAGGTGGTGGGATTTTACAAAAACCAAACCTCTTCTCATCATTTCCTGACAGATAATTAAATTGGGAGTTTGTTATGTTGTGTGCTGTTGTCTGATTAGTGTCGGACCGTTGGAGGTGGTGCAGGAGGTAGAGGAAGGTGTGGCGGTTGGAGTCAGGACAGGAGTGCAGCAGGGATAACATGGAGGCCAGCCGGGAGTTCAAGTCCTGGATGTCTAAAGGGGAGAGAACACATATACATACATATATGCACACTAGTTCACTTCACTTGCCTGAGAGGCCACTTCAAGGCTGACATGGTTGAATTTAGAGAAAGAGTTACTTATAAATATATATAATATATGAATAATACCACAGTCATTTAGAGCTGTTTTATCCCTTTTTGACTCTAAGTTTTAGGTGAGATAAGTTGGATATTAACGACTGTCTATACCATCAAAAGAAGAGTCAAGCTTTGTGTAAAAGGTATGAAAGTCCTACAAATATAGCTGTCGTGTTTATGGAAATACACTTTTAACATAGTAACTGAAAAGAAATGTATAAAACGGGGCAACATAAAGTGTGTAATTGCCTTAACTTGATAAAAATAAACTAGCATATGGTTTGTCACTCGTCGTCCGTCTTACCCAGCATCCTGGCCAGGCTCTGAAACAGCTCAGTGGGTATAAGAGGCTCAGACAGCTCTCTGAAGAACAGTTTGAGGACCCCGGAGACGGCGTTCACTTCAGCTCTTCTCAGCCTGGTTACTGCTTCATGCAGATCTGAGGGAGGAGGACACACGGTGACTAGTGATCAGTATTAAAGAAGCTTCCTATGGCACACACACACACTTCCTTCCTAGCAAGTACAAGAGAAACGCCTCGGCATAGCGCTGTATCTTATGAGTCAGAGGTGTTTATTTTACAGCGGCAATACGACAAACATCAGCCATCCAAAAATACAACCTGATGGCCGTTTTACCCGTGTGAGTGAGCAGGAACTGAAGTCTCTGAGCTACGAGCCATTTTTAAGCCAAGTGTGGCTTTTTTAGCGAGGACGAATGGCGATGTTGGTCTTTCAACGGTCAGTCGATGGTCTACCACTTTGGTCCAGACTGAAATACATCTCATCAACTATTGGATGGACAGCAAAGAAATCTTGTACAGGCATTCATGGTCCATTCATGGAGTATCATCCTCTGGTTTATGACAAAATACCTGCAATGCGAATGACATCACCCCAAGTTCTAATTAAATGTCAGCATGTTTACACGCTAAACTCGGATGGTAAACCGCTTACCATCAACATGCGAGCTTCATCACCGTGAGCATGTCGATGTGAGTAATTAGCTCAGAAGCACCGCTTTTTAAGGGTATGAAACGGTGTCGTTAACATACTGTTACTGCTGTTGAACGCAATCCTGAGCGCGCTGATGTCACGGGTGGTTCCTGAAATCCTGTAGATGCCCACCTCCTCTAAGCCTCTCCTCTCCACCTCCTCCACGCAGCAGCGCACCACGTGGGGGACCAGCACTCCCTCCTGGCTGACAGAGGATTGAAAGTTTTAAAATAAACAAACGCCTCAGATGTCTCATTTCGTGTCAGATTCCATTCTTGCCACACTTCTGCTTCTGTTCAGCCCCCCCCCCCCCCACAGAGCAGCTCCTGACACCAGCTATGCAAAACTACACACAAGGGAAATAAAACTCTGAAGGGCAGCTTTCAGTTTCGGGCCTTTCTGACACCCCCAGTGAGCAGACAGAGTCAGTGCAAACGCCTTCCAAAGACCGGCAGGGACTTACTGAGCCACCGTTTGAATGGGGACACAGAAGACAGGCTGTTGTTGAGCTACAGAGGGGGGCGGTTCAAGCGGGTGGGGACAGTACTTCAGGGAGAGAGTCACCTCCACCTGGCCAAGGTGGAGAGTCCGTCTCCTCCATCGCATATTCAGGGTTTTAGATCCCAACTGATGGACAAACAAACAAAGCAAAATGATTGTATTATGAATGCGAAAATACAAAGGTTTGGATGTGAACCTAGTGGAGGGATAACCGTCTGTTTTCCCCCTGACCTTTGCACAGGTAATACACACACATTCAAACACTGACGAACTCACACTGCCTACAGCAGGCATTATTACGTTTCTATTCTTTTATACATTATTTCTATTTCTAAAGCCACTTGGATACACCGTGACCTTATATAGTTGATACGTCAGTAGCAAACATTTGCCTCCAGCATGTACACATCCAGCAGACACAGAGCAACACCATGTTTCTGGCCACCTGAAGAATACACGCGCAGTATTCACTCTACCTTTTAGCGACTAAATGCGCTGCAACGTTAGTAGCTAGTCGCCATCTTGATCTGTTAGCCATCTGGTGCTGAGCAGGTAGCATGTAGTCATTTTATCAGAGCTTTTGTTTGGCTGGAAACACTGACGAGAGCGGCGAGAGTGAACCAGAACCGTAAAGTCGCAGGCCGTAAAACCAAAAGCAACGGGCTGAAAGACGCTAAAGCGTCGCGCAGAGCCGAAGGGAACTCGGGTGATACGTCACCTTTCACGTTGCACTTCGTCATTTGACCCATTTTTCATTTTAAACTATTGACCAGCGCAGCTTTGAAGATTTCTATATTTGTATTGCTTTTATGCGTTAACTCATTTATTTTAGTTAATATCGTTAAACACTTTTCTGGATGATAAAGTTCTGCCTTCATACCTTTACAGAAGCTTTGCCCAGGACAGTATCATTCTGTCCATCCGACTGACTCACACACAGCACCCTCAGGTCCTCAGCGCCGTCCACCTGGAAAGACAGCTCCTGTTTGACAGACAGACGGTGGCGTTAACACCGACAATGACGGCAGTGTCCTAAAGCCACAACAGGAGCATTCGTGTCTTATTTTAATGCTTGTGATCCTGGCTACCAGTTGGGTTTAGTGTAGATTTTACTGCCACTGATCATGTTTAAAGAACGGCCTGGTCTGGCCACAGCGCCGACGTTTTAATCCTCTGAGAGTTGAACTGAAGCCTGACATCATGTCAGATGCTGTCTAGACATGAAGAAGTAACTTACCACCCTGGACTGACTGATAAATCATCTGCCTACATGACCGTAAAAAGGAGGCGGCCACTTTCACAGAAAAGGGTTTTCCTTTATTCAAGTTTACACACCAATATGCATTCAATTATTTTGCGAGAAAATAACTAACCTGGTCCCAACGTGGGTTGAGGCTGTGGACCGAAGAGTGTGTCTGGGCTTGTTTATCGTAAAACTCGTAGCCATTTACTTCCACACACACATACACACCTGAAAAAGAAGGATAACCAAAACATTAAGTGACCTTATGAGCTCTAGTTCATCATTCAGATAGAGGATCTGCTCACCTCAGGACCTAATAACCATTTTCTTCTTCACTTGGGGGCAAATTTATATTTCTAGCATTGTGATTTCTTTTCAACTTTAAGGTTATTTAGTGTCATTTACAAAATATCACGTCTAAACATACAGGCTGGTTGCTGCAGGCCGTAGGCAGAGTGGATCGCCACACTCAGAGTCCCACACAACGACGCCTCGTCCTCTACTGGTGGGAGACAAAGACACAAATCCTGAAGCTCATTTAATCGTCCTGAACAAAGGCTAAACTGAGCTAGACAGGAAAGTCATAAAGAAATCGTTGAAAAGGTTTGAGACCAGCATTAAAAGATCAAAAGTTAAAGCCCGCAGAGTCGGCGGGTTGCATTTCAAATACAGGATGTGATTCTGTGGTGAGAAAAAGAAGACAGAGGAAGACAGAGCTGGTGATCATACCAGCGTTTGTGCTGTGTAGCGGCGGCTGCTGGGTCATTCTCAGTTTCACACATGCACTGGTGAGGGTGAGCAGGTCTGGAGGGACCGTTTCAATGTCTGACAAAGCAACACATAGGAAAGTAAAGGCACCAATCTGTTTACACAATCACAGCAATTCATAGAAAGAAAGAAACACCACATTGGAGTTAATTACAGTCAAAAAGAGGCTTGTTTTTAATGCTAAAGCTCCTTTCTATTTGACGATTTACAGACGAAAGCTAGGGGAGGTAGTTAGCATAGCAGACTTTCCAGGCGCTAACCTACTTAGAGAAGTGTACTTGAATAGTACAGGGCTTTTTTTAATAAAGGAGAATCATCCCAGTAATGTTCTCCTGCAGGAAAACTGTGCCAATGTGTTACTCTTGCTCATTGTGAGCACAACATATTAATAACCTAAATGTCCAGCTAAGTGGTATTACATATATAAAGTATGTATTCTGCAGCATGAATGCCGTTAGACTGGCTGAAAGCTGTGAACTTACTGTCTGTGGTGAGTTTGTGGATGGCTTCCCTCCATTCTTCAAGTTCATACAGGGAGGAGAGGAGGAGAGTGTGACTCTGCAGAGAGGCACAACAGATTTTTCATTATTGTCTGTGGTTATTCAAGACTGCACATCTGTACTGACAACATCAAGGTGTGTGTGTGTGTGTGTGTGTGTGTGTGTGTGTGTGCGCACCTTGCCGCTGGGGCTGTGCAGCTCCAGTCTGTAAACATGGGAGTGTGTGAGCAGCATCAGCTCAATTTGCTCCAGTTTCTTCCGGGTACGAGCTGCCAAAGTCATGCCCTTGGACCCCTTCTTCACAAAACACATTTTTACATTTCACTCATCTGTTAACAAGAAAAAGACCCGTCATAACATACACACACATACTGCGTGTTGGCGTAGCTGCTGTCGGAGGAGGTACATCTTGGCTCTGATGGTGTGCAAGCGCAGGTGTGTGTCTGGTGAACGTTCCTGTTCTGCGACCCAACGAAGCTTGAGGCCAGCAAGCGGCAGATACCAGCAGAACCTGTACTGGTCATGCTTCCTGGAAGAGACGCGAGCCAACGCAGACAAAGACAGTTTAGTCAAAAGGTGACACAAATGTAGACCACATTTCCCACAAGGCCCGGCGCTACACTCACCCTCTGCTTGCATGTTTGAATCTGGTGCACAGCAGGAGGTCGGTGTAAAGGAAGAGGTGACGCAGGCTGCGTTCCCCCTCGCTCACGTCCACCACAAAGCCGTCACGCATCAGCTGACGCCTCTGGAATAACAAACACACACATATTATATACATACTGTATATTGTGACAAGTGTGGGCTTCAGCAAGGATGGGCGCACATGCAGTTCATCTCTTTTCCTTGCCTGTCTTGGCCAGATTTTGTACAGAGTAAGGCTCACCATGCCATGACTGAGCGTGACCTCTCGTTTGCACTGTGAACTCTCGTTGACACCAGAAAGGAAGCCACGAGATAATCTCAGAGCTTCTTCTAAGGCTGTGTAATCTCCGTGCTCCACTGGCGTCGTCTTCAGCAGGTCCTACAAGATCACATACAGGTTGCTAAGTCAGAAGGTAAGTCCTGGTGCAATTACGCTTCATGAGGAATGATTCATTCATCAAATTGCTGATTTGAAAATGCAAAAGAAAGACGACAGCAATCAGAGAGCAACAGCAGCAGCTATAGAGGTGAAGTCGGGAGTTTTCATGATTTGATAAATTATCTCACACGCAGCACAAGTGTGGTCTTGGTCACTCTGTCCAAAGGCCTGTACAGAAGAGCTGTAAACACAAACATGGCAATCAGACATTGTAAGCCAACAAGTTAGTTTTAAAAAAAAGCTAAAACCCTCATTTAGAGTATGTACCTTCAAAGGTGTATTGGGTGCGAGTTTTGTCTGAGCCATTGTTAGACATCATGCTCTGGAGAAACAAAGTGAGACTGATGAGGATAAAAAGGAGTACAGTGGGTGTTCCTGTGGCAGCGCAGAGTTTGCAGTACCTGGGCCAGGGTTCGGAAGCGAGGGTCCGAGTGTGTGCACTTGCGAACAACTTCGACAGCTTCCTCGTAGTTTCCAATGAAACCGCCATACAGACCGATCTGGTTCACCTGCAAAGGCAAAAGAATGGATGGAAGGATGAATGGATAATGGATTACATACTAAACCATATATATATATATATATATAAATAAGAGCTGTACTAAAATGATCAGTAAGAACAATCTCCAGGACAAGGCGAGGTAATGCTCAGAATCAGGTTTATTGGCATGTAGGTTTTCACATACAAGGAATTTGTCTTTGTGTTTTGGTGCACGTTTGTGTGTCGTCATCGGTTTCTATTTTCCGAAAGAGTTTTCTTACATACAGACAGATTCTCTAATTGGACCACTTGACGGATGTAATTCAGTGCTTTCATTTCTCTATCCCCTATATAAATAACACACGCCAACTGTCACTCTTCAAATAACAACCCAAGACGTATGTGTGTGTGTGGCTCAGTGGACATGGTAGGTGTTACATCCCGTGGTTTTTGTCTGTTTCCTGTTTTATTTTGAAATCCTTCATGTCTGTTCAGTTCCTGCCCTCGTGTCGTGCCACACCCGTTCCCCAGTGCTCACCTGCCCTTTATTCCCTTGTTAGTCCCTTTCCTATATATACCGGTTCCCTTTCGTTGTTCTTCTGTGATTCATTCTGTTTGTACCACTGCTTGTGCTGTTTACCATGTGCTTAGTTTCTGTGTATGTTCCATGTACTTCTGTCTCCGGACCTGGACGTACCTGTTGTCTTCCTGCCTGCCTGCTTGTAAGCTAACTAAGTACAAATAAATCTGCCTGTGCTGTCTGCATTTGGGTCCTGACAGAATGAATCGACCACTCTTGGACCCAGCGGAGAGTTACCTGTCCAAGCCAGGACCGGCTAGCCTCCAGCCAGCAACCCTGATGTCGGCCTTCTTCAAGTTCCTTGGGTATGCTATAGACTGTTAAAGAAGCCACCCTGATACCCAGCGGTCACCTTTGGAATACACTCGCCTGGCCATTTTCACGGGGTCCCCTCTGTTTGTCTTTGTGTCAATGACCCATGTGGGAAACCTTGTTTTTCAGAAGTATGGCCCAGGATACAAGCACTAAAAGTTAACGCAGTTAGCCTTGACACAATGGAGAACTTACCATTTTCAGAAACAGGTCCCCCACCATCAACTCAAAGCCTGTGTGGCTCATCTGTCTCTCCTCACCAGGGCCAGGCTCAGTCTGGCAGTGTGCCTTCAGCCGGGCCTTCAGGCCAGAGTAGAAGCTTTGGTGCAGGTCTCTGAGCTCAGGCACCTGGTAGAAAACAGTCTGGACCTGTTGACTGGACAGAACCGGCTGGGAGGTCCCAGCTGAGGCCCACAGAGCCTTCATGGGCTAGAGGAAAGTAAAAGAAGTCAAATCATTGAGCTGTACAGGCAGAGAGGCTAAAGGCCAACCAATGTGGGTGAGAGGAACAAGTTGGTGTGTAGAGAGAAAAAGAAAAGAGAAACAGGCAGTGGTGACGGGCGAAAAATAACGTGTGAACAAGTTTCCGACCCACCCTTTAAACTTTGACACATACGCTCAAACCACTAAGTAACAGCAAGCACGTATGGCATTTTTGCATGAAAGTAAAAACACCCCTCAGTGATACATGAATTACTGTACAGACATAAACACAGCATTCCCTGACAAAACATCAACTTTCTGGTTAATTTCTCACATCCGCATTTTTTGGTTTGTTTTTTGTCAAGTGAGTCACAACATGTGAAAATAAGGAAACGGGGGTTGCTGTTGCTGTATACACCGATCAGCCATAACACGATGACAGCATGGGAACCCTGACCGGTCTGCAGCTACACAGCCCCGTACGCAACAAACTGTGATGCCCTGTGGGTTCTGACACCTTTCTATCAGAACCAGCATTCAGTTTGAGCTACAGAAGCTCTCCTGCCACACGGGCCAGCCTTCGCTCCCCACGGCCATCAGTGAGCCTTGGCCGCCCATGACCCTGTCTTCGGTTCAGCTGTTCTCCTTCCACGACCACTTTTGGTAGGTCCTGCAGACCGGGAACACCCCACAAGAGCTGCACAGTTTGGTTCCTTGTCAAAGTTGTTCACATCCTTGCTGCTTTAACAAAATGTTCACTTGCTGCCTAATATATCCCCCCCACTGACAGGTGGCATTGTAACGAGATAATCAATGTTCTTCACTTCACCTGTCAGTGCTCACAAAGTTATGGCTGATCGGTGTAGAACAGAAAAAAGAAGAAATTCGGAAAGAAAACAACCGCACACCCGTTATTGCGCCATCACTTCCTGCCGCGAATCTATTTCGACTCTTACCAGGAGCAGGAATAGATTGAAGGCAATGAGTCAACCCAGCCCTGATCAGTTTGCAGGTGCATGTATGTGGAATTTGTTAGCTCTGGACAGAGCAAAGCTAGCTGCTTTCCCCTTGTTTACAGTCTTCATTTTTAGCTAAGCTAACCAGCTGCTAGCTGTGGCTTCACATTAGGGGGAACCTCATTGCTGAATGGGGAACAATCCATCTGTGGTTCAAGGAGGAAGCAGAACAACAGACATTGGTTGTGAGTGCGGTACATAATCTTATACCCTGAGACACAACGCTAAGAATAGGCCATGCACGTGACTGCTGCTCATACTCCGATACAGCAGACACACCCAAAACAAAGCAATGGCCTAAGCTCGTGTAAAGTAATAAACTGTCTTTGGAGAGTAAGTTGGGCTCAAAATAAGGGTAACTTGCTGCTTCTGTTAGGCTACATGATGAAAAAAAGAAGCATGTCTAATGTGGTGACGGCACAACAGAAAGGGGGAGGTTTTAACAGTTTTAATGATAATCATTCCATTTTGCAATATGTTTTTAGTTTACACATGTTGTTAAAATAAGAGGTGATGAATTCACGTTTTTGTTTATGTGCGTTTGTTACCATGAGCAGGGCCTCCAGCTCTCTGAGATAAACCTCCTCGCTCTCCAGGATGCCCTTCAGGACCACGAGTCTCCTCTCCAACATTTCCTCCGGGCTGCAGAATGTCTGGGTCCAAAAAATTCAACAACACGTCAGAACACACGAAGGTCAGCCTTCAAATCAGCGTCATGGCAATTCACTCAGCCGGTGACAGTACAAATGGTGCGATGGTCACGTTATTCGTGTTTGAGGTCTCATAGACTCCAGCTGTAACACACGGTAACAGTCACTACATCCCAGAAAAGGCTATTTGATTTATGTTATTGGGGTTTTTCTTTGTCTGTGAATAACCTTTTGGCAACCAACTGAATATACTGTATAATTCCTCATGTATAGGCCATAAAACATAAAAAACAATACATATTTCCTATTTTCTGCAAACTGTTTTATGGACACTTCTGTGTTTTGCTGCCTCCATCAAATGAAAGCAGAAGTGTTACTTCTTCAATGTTTTTCCCCATATTGGGGTTTAACAAAGTCAGAACAAAAGAAAAAATATATTTAAAGGCAATTATGATTATTTGACATGCAGCAGTGATTCTCTGAGACCCCAACGAGGAAATAAAAGCAAAATCATCCAAACACAAGATTTCACTTTTAGTTCCTGTCTTTTTTGAAAAACACATTGCGATAGAATAAAGCGTGACGGCCAATAGAGCCGATAGATGGTTTTAGGGTGCACATTTACTTAAGGTCCTCCACCACATCACAGTGAACAACCATGACACCACATAACCGACATTTTCAACATTTCTGAATGAGCGCTTACTCACGGGGGTGTCAGGGAAGTCTACGCTCTCCGAGAGGAGAGGAGAGAGAAAACAGGACACTGCCTCCTCCTGGAACACATCCTCCACCAGGACACCGGTCTCTGCTTCAACTACAACTGACACACACAAACACACACAATGCACGCTGTATAGTATGTGGGCGTAATAAGAGTAACAGTCAAAGAAAATCCCACACATCTGATTCCCTCTCAAACATGTACAGAGTTGTGTTTTCCCCAAACAAAAACATAAAAGGCTTTATAAATTAACCTTCTCTTAACCTAACATAAGAAAACACCTCACCTGGTACATGCTGTGACTCCAGATAACACACAGCCTCCTTGTAGACGTCCATCGGAGCGCTGAGGGCTTCCCTTCACAGTACAGGCTGAGCTCTGGAGACGCGGCACGTGAATGCGACAGACATGCCGGCGGCAGAAAGCTTCCTCTTTCTGCTGATGATGTGCAAAAGGGGAAAAAGCATCTTCCTGTCTGCGTCTGAAACCTCGTAAAAAGGCAAACCGTTTCTCGCAGAATCAGCAGCAAAGTTATGGTGCTTGTCCATAAATAGCCGTTAAGGTCCGAGGTACTTATCAGCTCTCCTGACCCAGTACAAACCTTTGCAGACCTCCGAGGTCATAACTGGCTGCTCCCGGAGTCAAAACGTATCGTGGTGAAGCTGCATTTTGCTTCTATGCTGCTCTAGTGTGGCACAAATTGCCAAAAGAGCTAAGAGACAATGCTGACTACTTTCAAATCTTACCTACCAGTTTGCCATTGCTTTTAATTCATTTTATTGTTTTAGACTGTTGCTTTTTTCCCAGCTGGTGTGATTAGTAATGAGAAGCTTGTGGCTAAATATTTTATTTTATTGGTTATAATAACCAATAAAATTACAGATTTATTGTCTACATATATATATATATATATATATATATATATATATTCTGACATTTGTGCATTCATTGAACATTGTGACTGTTAAAGAGAACAAAGAGCCTCATTATATGGTCCAACGCTGCCCTCTACAGTGAAACAGATGTTGGTACATGTGGTTAATGCAACAGATCACCATTTCTTTCAGCTCCTGTTGAATGCAACTCCACCACACTGCCACAGAGGGTCTCAGATGTTTCCTGCAGGGGCATTCAAACTGTGGTAGCAACACTTTGCTACCAGCTAGCTGCTAACTTTGTCAGGTTCCTGTTTGTGCTGCACAGGCAGCATACAGTGGGTTTATTAAAACATTTTGGACAACTTCCTGACGAGAGCTGTGTGAGTGAACCAAAAGAATAGGTCAATGGGACAGAAACAGTATGATAACTCACAGTCCTACTACTTTGTTAAGCAGAAATACAGTATTTCTGAGAGCACAGGAATGCAACATTATTATGACCAGATTGTGCTTCCTGCAGGGGCCGCCTTTTGAGGAAGCGCATAAAAAAAACATCCAAACCACAGTTTTAAATTTCATCATCATTTGTAACCGACTACTACAAAACGTGTGTGCGTGGCTTCTCCGCCTACACACTTCCCTCAGCCTTTCTCTCGTTCTCACACACTTCTCTCCTTACACTGTCCCGTCTCTGACCCATTTTCTCCTTTATCCAAACTCTTCCAGCCAAAGGAAACTGAAAGCTAACTGGAACTTAATTGGATACAGGAAGGAAAGAAATGAGGAGTTTTATGAGCTCAAGGCCACTTGATCAAGGCCTGTGATAAGCACTCCTTCAAAAGAGGAGAGGTGTCCCGAAATCTCCTAACAATACAGTGACATTACCTGTGACACACAAACCAAGACAGTCAATAAAACATTATGTACTGTACAGACAAAATATATATACAGTATGTGTGTGTATATAATTTGAATTTTTAAAAACTGGATTCTGAATTTGTGAACATTGAAAACTGAAAGTGAATAAATGAGTAATAAAATAAAAAATATGAATGAGTTGCTGAAATTGGAAGAGTTGGATTGAGAGGTAAAAAATGCAGACACATCATTTCAATGCAAAAGAAATCAGCGCTAGAAATTCATTGGCTTTAAAATCTCAAAAGCCGGTGACACTTCTCTATTTGAATTCTCCATATACACCGATCAGCCATATTGGATTGAAATCTGGGGAATTTGGAGGCCAAGTTAACACCTTGAACTTGTTGTGTTCCTCAAACCATTCCTGGACCATTGTTGCAGTGTGGCAGGACGCGTTATCCTGCTGAAAGAGGCCACAGACATTAGGGAATACTGTTTCCGTGAAGAGGTGTACTTGGTCTGCAGCAATGTTTAGGTAGGAGATACGTGTCAACGAAACATCCACATGAATGGCCACCTTCTTCCATCGTGCCGTGTTCCAGTTCTGACGCTCACGTGCCCATTGTAGGTGCTTTCGGTGGTGGACAAGGGTCAGCATGGGCACCCACTGACAGGTGCCATGGTAACCAGAGAATCAGTGTTCTTCACTGCACCCGTCAGAGGTCATAAAGTTATGGCTGATTGGAGTATGCTGAACTTGTATGCTTACCTACAGACATATTAACCATTTTGCATCAGCTGCCCAGCTGTTACTAAAGACTCATATGTGCATTTCCCTGATAAATACAACAAAATTACACGCTTACTCCTCAGGAACTATTCTGGGATTACACACATGTAAAATTAAGTGTTTATCCTGGAGTATTTTGGTGAGTAACCAATATTTGAACATGTATATATAAGCAGGAAGTGCTTGCACTTCAAATGGCCCAATTGAACCACATCACATTCATTGTAAAGCCAATTTAAGGAGAATACAATGAAAGCAATACCTGCTGAATGAAGTGTACGTTGAGTCCATGACGCGTGACAAAGTTTGCAATCACTAATGAATTACTGCAAAATGATTAATAGCTGTGTCAGCGGTGACACGATGCACGTTTTTAAAGATATGGAAGAGAAATGAAAGGAATACACATTTAAAACAAAACCTTATACCATTAAGTCAGTTTCACTTGTTCTTAGCTTCATGTAGAACATTTTCATTTGTGCCGAGGCTGAGTGTTCAGTCAAATATTTAAAAAATGACAGAGGTCCCCAATCATGCACCAACGATCTACTGCATCACACTGATCTGTGATAAACAGGAAACAGGAAATGCTATTTTCTGTTTCAGTGTACTCAAGACACTCAACTCACTTATGAAGTGTTTTGTTTTGGATGCAGGATAGTTGGACTGCGTGTGTGTTTTCAGTGCTATTCGAGTGCGAGCGCGTGGTTTTGATCTGAACATGAAATCAATAAATAAAGCAACGTAATATACAAATTGTTTTTCTCTCCACGCAGGTTAAACTCCACTCGCATGAGGAATCTGAATGCAGGAGTAGCTTGTTAATGAAATAGCGATATTTTATTGGCCAGAGTGAATCAGAGGTCAGAGAACCTGACATCATATAGTATTATAACATCCAACGTGTTAACATACAACTCAAATGAATCTGGCATCAACAGCAAATCGAAAGGCTTTGAGCAACAAGATTAATTCTTAAAAAAAAAGCTAAATCTAGGCATTATATATAGGCAGGTCACTACTATATATGTATACTCAGCTGAACTGAACTGCTGAACTTTAGCGTACCGTGTGGTGTTGTGGGTGCATACAGATGGCGTTGTCTCCAAACAGAACTAACCTTTCTATCATTCAAACATTAAGAACAGCTTTACATTTGGCAAACATGACCTCAGCCCACAGCCAAAGCGGTGGCAGCCTATCCCGTGATGACCTGCGTGGTGACCATTGAGGTGCCGGCCATCCGGCTGCGCCTGATCTTCAGCTCGCGATTCATCTGGCACCAGACACACTGGTAACACCACAGCAACTTGCAACAGTCATCACAGCACGAGCCCTGCAGGCGGAAGACGACAGAGAGAGAGAGAAGAGATAAATCCAACCGTCTGTGGAATCAACGGCAGCGCTGAAACATACAGAGTCAAAACTACGGAGACTTATTTGCTAGGAACGTTCACTGAAAATATTGCAGTCACCGGCTGTGATGTCAAAGAGCCTGGCTGCAGGCGAGTGGATAGTGGATTTAAAGCATTTCACTGAATGATTTTATTTTTTTTTTACCACTTACGAGGGAAGAAACAAGCCGTAAACACAACAGCCACGTTAGCATTCATTTGGAGTCATCTTTGTGTCCAACTGCTGAATGTGAGTTCAATATTCAACTTTTTAGCTCTGTTTTGGTCTCCACATGTTCACTAACTGTGTCTGGGGAAGCAGGGGTGCAGATCCTTTTTGATTAAAACAACGAAACAAGGTTGATGAAAGCATTGAGAGTGAGCCACAACGGTCACGGTCGGGTGATAAATGTCTGTGGGTTTGTCACAAGAACCAGGCCCAGGTGCAGTTTCCTCTGCTGCAGTGGTCAGTCGCCAACAATAGATTAGTTTCAGAGGGAATTTGAATACATTTCCATTCCCCTTATCACCCATATTTTGGCACCCAGGTACCAACTCTGTGATTTACTGCACATGTTGCATTATCCCCAACATGCACTCTGTCAGCCGTGTAGCTTTTCTGACATTTTACTACTGCAAAACCTCAGCGTTTTCATTTTTCGGGTTGTACAGCATCTCTGCACGGTATAAGCTGTATAAGACTACTTAAATCTTTGCGTAGTTTAAACCGTGTTTGAATGTTCTGAATGCCAATTGTGTTTCAGTGCACCGTTCCTCATTTGCCTAGCATCACTGAACTTCCCAGGAATCAGTATACAATAAATGTTGTGATCAACTTAAATAAAACGCGTTAGGAGTGTCAAAAAACATTGCACACTGTGCAAACTGAGTGCGTCTGTCCAACATGTCGACAACCATGAGAACAGCCGATATACTAATTTCCAGATTCGTTAATAAGCGTGTACTGAATATCATTTTCTTATTTTGTTGGTCTCTGTCTATTTGATGGGTTTTTTTGCTACATGCTTTTAACGTGCAGCACCCTGCAACTTTGTTTTTTTGACACCACTTGGCCTAAGAGCATGGAACTATGGGGTATGGAACGTGGGAGAAATGTGCAGCACAGTACTTTTGTTTTATGACACAACTGCTTGTTGTGAAATTGGAAGGGAAAATAGAGGAAGTGTTGAATCTCACAGCTGCGCCCAAACATTTAAAAGTACTGGCCCACAGGGAACCGCAACTACTACACTTATTACTGGATGTCCAATACAGGAACTTTCATTTACATTACACAAGATATAAAAACCCTCAATCTCTTCACGTGCTCAAATGTAGAACCAAACTAACTTATCAGGGCAAAGTCACTGGTTATCTGATTTTGGTTGTTTTTCATTAATCTGGGTGAGCAGACGCCAGAGCAGGATAATGGCGCTGGAATTTACAACTTCAAACCAGCCCTGGCCGACACTTTAAGCCCGCACCACTCATGTATACCCCCCCCTCCCCAAGCCAGCCTTACGGGAATGCCGTGACGCTCTCTGATCTCGGAGCGGAGTTTGCAGGACACCACACAACAGACGTCGAAGAGCGGCAGGCAGCAGCACCAGCCATGATCGGAGGCCGTCTGACACTGCATGCATGGGAAGCACCACAGACCACAGCAGCCTTGAGGGACGAAGAGGAGAGAAAAAAAAAAGAAGAATATGACTTTATTAAGACATATCAAGGAATGTGTTAGGTGAGGGCGACACCTATTAGTTCTGTAGGAATCAAACACTGAGATACGCAGAACTTCTTTAGATGGCCCT
>JAVQJV010118380.1:0-13285 GCA_036024995.1 Gadopsis bispinosus
TTGATTGTCATTGTGAAGTTGTATACTTGTCTGTCAGCAGGTTTTTATTGTTTTAATGTTTGAACATTTGTGAGCATGTTTTAAAATTGCCTTGAAGTTCAGATATTCTGTATATATCACATTATAATTAAAAAGAATATCACACTGGAGAAAGATTTGGAGGGACTAAAAGTGGTGACTCCTGCTCCCTAACACCATCATGATTCCTAATTTTTAGGCCTCTATTTCAGCCTACTTGAAGCATTGTTCTTGTCCTGTCTGTCTGTCCAGGACTCCAAGCTGCCCCTCTCCTTACGGAACAATCTTCTTGACCTTTTTGGCCAGATTGAGCGCGAGTTTGAAAATCTCTACATTGAAAATGTTGAACGTGAGTAAGCAAGCATATGTATTTAGGTTGCATTTCGATTTCTTGGGCGCACCTTACTGTATTGATGTTCATGTGTTGATTGACTAACCAGGTGGTTTCAGAGCGCAGGCAGTGTTTGCTTAACTGGTGCCCTGCCGTCACTGTGCTAATATTACAGTACGCCGGGAAATTGACTCCCTGAATGAGCGTCTGACCGGAGATGGACAGACTGTTGAGGGAGGAGACCCCACCAAGGGAGCTCTGAAAACAAAGGGTACAGTATTTCCTACGGAGTCTATTGGAGGTCTCTCAATATTTTTAACAGACGCTTCTACTTGTTTGGAAATGTATAACGAAAATATTGGTGGAAGTGATTGTGTGGCATAAAAATGAAATACTGTATCTCATTCCGTGGTGGCTGGAAAATTCTGCCTGTAAGACAGATATATGCGTTGTTTCAACACTTGAGGCTGGCAACAATATGGATTTTAATCAATACATTGTTTATATATCATCTTGAAGAGAATTGTCAAACAGCAATAAAAAGTGTTAATAGTTTTTATGAAAGTATTACAAAAGTGCTGTTCACTAGCTGGCACTAGGGCTGCGATCGATTAGTTAGACAATTATCTTCACAATTAATTTCTTAGTCTTTAAAATATCAAGAAATTGTGAAAAAAACTCATCACAGAGCCCAAGTGACGTCTTCAAATTGCTTCTTTTGTCTAACCAACAGTTCCAAATCCAAAGACCTCTTTATTTACTGTCATAAATGACAAATACAGTGTTTGACATTTTTGCTTGAAAAGTGACTGAACAATAAAATCAAAATAGTTGACAAATACATTTCTGTGGATCGACTAATCGCTGCAGCTGTAGCTGGCATTACTTTCAACTTCTGCAGTCAGCTTATTAAAATAAACAACGATTATTCTACCAACTGCACCATATTTGTTTTATATAAATTTTACTTTTAATGACCTCTCACATTGGAGAGGGGAACATTGTGAAAGGGGTACCACAAGATGCTAGACAAGAAGTGGTAGTATTTTCTTTTAAGCAGCATTTTATAATGTCAAGATATTTGTCCTCTGTGCATATAGGACTAAGATAGACTTATTAAAGTGTCTAGAACCAGAATGCGTCAGAGGGGTGTTTCATAAAGTTTGTTTTGAAAGCAGGGCTTAGTGTGAAAAGCCTGTGTTGAATGAGCTTAACAAACTGACCCAGGATTAAACTGGTTAAGAACTGCTCATTCATGACTAGCACACAGACGTGAGACATCTAGCACAGATCACATCAATTTACAGTGAAGAAAACTGACGTTTTCCTAGAAAATAAAGCTTAGTTAGATTTTGCTTCCTGGATTTGTACAATCCAGGTAGCTGTTACATCACTTGTACAGTGATGTAAAAGCTTCCATGTAATAAAAACACTTTAATAACCTTCAGACTTACTGTCTCTCCCTCTTGTATTTTTAATGGATCCAATTTCAGGTGCAAACTTTAGCTATCTTTTAATTGCAGCATATTTAATGGCACATATGTGATATATTTGACATGTACTACAAACTGCGGTTCACAGTGCAGCAGTAAAGAGGAACCTTCAGGGATAAACTTTGGATTAAACACTGCTTCAGACTGGCACATTGACGTAAGACTGACGTGAAGGTAAACCTGAAAACTAGCCTGGTTTCCATGGTAGCGTAGGTCAGCCTTATTTAAACCTCTTGTACAAAATGGAATTTCCTGAAAACAAGCCTGGATTAACTTGTAATCTTTTTTTTATGAAACAACCCCTCTCAACATGAATTAAGCAACTCCGTGCCTGCAGGCCACGTGGTGCCAATTTCACTGAATGATTTTCAGCCATGGAGACAGTACTGACAACCAATAACTAGAAACACACAAGGCTTTGTATTGTTGAGGTGTGCACAGTGAACCCAGCCAGTGAGTTTGTTACTCAGTGGTGAATTACATTCATTGTTCTTTGTCTCTCCATCACACAGCCAGCCACAGCACCAGTCAACTGTCACAGAAGCTGAAGACGACCTACAAAGCCTCTACCAGCAAGGTACCTGGCTCCAGCTATGCTAGCCGATTCTATAGAACTCACAGGATTTGTCATCTGTGCAATTGTTTGAGCTGGTCTTCGGGCTTGGGGTAATGGTAACAGATCATGCTGAGTGAGGGGTGGGAAGCCTTTATCAAAGAGCAGGTAAACAATTTAAATTGTAAGCAAATCATTACTGTTTAATTATTTTGTTTTTGAAGTGCTTATCTTTCTATAAAGATTTTTGGATGTACAGGGGGTTAAAGACACTGGGTTTTTAGCGTTTATCACAAAATGACATCTCCATTGACTTCTTCCTTTTTAATGTCTTGCCGATGTAGCGCTTGTACACTTTCCACGGCAAAATAGAGGGACCTCGCAACTTCAGTGTGGCCACATGGGAGTTGTGGGGAGGAGATTCATGGGTAACTTCCTGAATGCTCTGTTGCTGTTTTTTTTCCACTAAGCTTTATGGGGGACAGCTGTGGGCTGAGTCTGTTTTTAACTACAGTCTGACCTTGACTCCTTATCTCTCCTCTGCTCTGCACCCTGTCAAAAGGAATTTGGGTCAACGGCTGCATTTGCAAACAAAAAAGCACGCTAATATTCTACCAATAGAATAGAACCATAGCTACTTTTGCAACCACTTGAGTCCTTTTCCATCGAAATGATATGTCAAAGTCAGTTGTCATAAGGCCAAAACACGTAACTGATGTGGAAAGTTTTCCCCACATCACAAGACAAGTTTTATCAGATGTCAGAATGGTCAAGTTTAGAGAGACTGGCCTGTAACTGAGCAGCGCTCAGTAAAAAGTTGTCTTTGATCAGATCTTAAAGAAATAATGCAGCATTTTGCCAGGAGTTAGATGAGATGATTGATACCACTCTCATGTTTGTGTTCCAAATAGGATGCTAACGCCAGAACTCACTTAGCGTAGCTGGACACAAAGACTGTAAACATAAAACGACTTCCCCTGATTGTCAAATCCTTCCTTCCAGCACCTCTAAAGCTCACTAATTAACATGTTATATATAGCTTGTTTATCCATGCAAAAACTGAAGTGTGTCCGGCTATTCTTGGCCAGAACCAGTAGCTTGGATTCACCGCTGGTTGTCTGGCAACTGCTCCCAGGCAAGAAATAGTCCAGCACATAACCTCTGTAAAAAAGTAAAAAAACAAAAGACACTTTTTTTGTACGGATTAAACGGACAAGATATAACATGTTAATTTCATTAGCATTAGCTTCATATTTACCCTACAGACATGCTCGTGGTATCGATCTTCTCATCTAACTCTCGGCAAAAAAAAAGTAATTTCCCAAAATATACAACTATTCCTTTAATGCAGGGCCCTACAGTGCAGGCATTTCTTTTACATGTGCAAGTCAATACTTGTGAAAGGATTTGGGTAAAAATTTTGGGTAATTGAGTAATCTCCCAGTTATGTCAGTTTGCCCCCGTGTCCTATGCATACAATATGTTTAATGGTTAAAAAAGCGATGCATGTTAAAATAAATAACCGTGTCCCTTAATCTTTGTTTGTGCCCCTAAATTTTTTCAATTAGAAGAATCCCGAAGTTCCCGAAAAACCCGAAGTTCCAATATTGAAAATGTTTTACCCTTTCAAACTTCTCTTTTCCATACTCTTATTTTCCACTTAATCTAAAATGTTCCCTCGACATTGCCTTTCTTAAAGCAAAGAAACTATGTAAATGCAGCCAAATTCTTAGCTAGATGAAGAGTGGGACACAATGCTCTTCTGATTCAAAAGTTAGAAAAGAGGATACACAGGGTCAAGGGAGGACTTCATAGATTAAGCTCCAGACAGCTGCTATGTAATATACAGCTAACCTCATCAGCTGGCTAAGAAACATGACCAGAAACTAATTTTGTTCAGAGTGAAGGGACGGGAAACTAATGATCTGAACTAACTATATCCTCAGTTTACCTTGACTGGAATGGGCTCGTTTTCTTGCTGCTCATTGTATTTCAGTGACATGAAACAAATTGTGTTCTCACCAGACAGAATGACAGCATATATTAACACAGTCTGACACAAGTGAACCAGATGCTTTGCTGCTGCATCTAATGACTACCAATGATCTAAACTTACAGCTGTGGTCAGCCGTCTGCTTGCAGCAGCAGCATGCACAGTACACGCTCTGTGAGAACTGAAACAACACTTCACCCTGTAATTTGTTCACCTAGAAGCCTGCAGTGACTAAAGGCCATGTGTAACCAGACCTCTAGATATTTTTAGAGGTGCACCACAAGTATCTGCGCACTGTGATGAGCCATCTTTCTTACACCGATGCTTGAATTGGCATAATATGAGCAGTCTTGATATTAATATCCCAGTGACACACAGTTCGATACAGTTTGAAACCGCAGACCTTTTGTAAGTTGCAGACACATCTTCCGATATGAAACAGTGCTGTTTTTAATTTTTTTACAGATAGACAAACACACACTTTGCTTTTACAGGCTACCGTTGTATGGGCCTGTATCATAAAGCCAGTTCAACATAGCCTGACTCTGTTTGGGTTACCTGGCTTCACTTACCTTAACATTGACGTTTTACAGTGAGGTTAAATACAATACTAGGACACAAGTAGAATTGCCTGTGAAGCTGTAGAAACACTAGCAATAACATTTAAATATTAAACAGAATGTATAAGTGCTAGGATGAATATGAAATATGTGTAGCATTTTCAGTCATCTACAGTGAATATGGACAAACAAATCACCAAAATATCACTGTGGAATATACGTGAATCATCCTTCCATGTATTTTTTTTATTTCATGAAAAACAAGACTATTATGAATAATTAATACACTGTTAAAATAGAGGGAAAGTACAGATAGTCTGAAGAAAACAATGGCTGTTAATGCTGAAATGTTTCATTTATAATGAACTGAGCTGATTAACAGTGAGCACAATTAATAAGCAGCTATAATTGCCATTCGGTAGTCTGTGATAAACTATCCCTCTATTTGTTTTAAACCCAGTGGACACCGTCTCTTACATAATTAACATGGAAAGCAAAATGATTCTGCTGATCTGTAGAAATGTCTCTATTGCCACTTACTTGTAAACGTATGTCCCTGTCAGGATCTCGTAGGAATGATAACTAAATTTTTCCAGAGAGCTGTCAGGCTGTGTACAGATCCCCTCAAGTCCATTTTGTCAAGTAATCAGCATTCCCATCAGTCCTGAAAACTTTGTACTGGTGCACCTGTAGTCACTTTAATTTTACTTGGGCTCTAATTTAAGCAAGACTGCCTTTGGTTTAACTTTGGTTCAGCACCAGAAGTAATTCTCATTCTCCTGTCTTTTTTTCTCTCCATCATGCCCACCTCTCTTCTCTCCTTGCTCAGATTGTCTCCAGTTTCAAAGCCACCGCAGGGTCCCGGGCTTTGTGCCAGCTGCTCAAGGAGTATGTGGGCCACCGGGACGGGATCTGGGATCTCAGCATCACCCGAACTCAGCCGGTGGTCCTGGGCACTGCCTCTGCAGGTACACCAAGTCATTATACTGACTATTTAAATATGTCACCATAAAATGGTCCAGAGATGTCTCACTCACTCTTTACAGAAACCTTACTGTGTAAATACGGTAAATTACAATATTAAATTGTTACCTGATTACTATAGAAAATGTAAATGGCTTCATGGTGTCCATCCCTGCCCTTCCTTCACAGATCACTCCGCTCTACTGTGGAGTATAGAGACTGGGAAATGCCTGCTGAGGTATGCTGGCCATGCAGGATCAGGTATTAAAACTTAAACTTTTGTCCACACCCATGTAGACATTTCAAAGTGCATGATGAGATTAGAATGTGTTAATATTTTCGTCAGTAGAAATTGGTTCACTTTAATTTTTGTAATTCAAACTACCAAATGGTGTTAAGTAAATTAATATAATGACAATTTATGCAGCAACATCTGTCGTGTCACATCTCTTTTTGTTAAACACTCGCTGGTTCATGTCTAAAACGCATGCTGTAAGTTACTGTCAGATAAAATAGTCAACATTTGCTCACTTGGCTTGTTAAATAAGAATACTTGTTGTAACATATGTACATGTCTCATCATTGTCGCCCACAGTAAACTCCATCAAGTTCCACCCCACAGAGCAGATGGCCCTCACTGGTAAGTAGTTAAATGTGCATGTATTTTTGTTTTTGTTGAATTGGCCACATTTAATATTTTACATGTTAATTCTCTCCATGACTATTACACCATCTTCTCCCTGACTCTGTTGTCTCCAGCAGTTCATTCTCTGCAGATGTGAATGTGCTGTGTGTTTGTTGACATGTACTGATTTTTCCACAGCCTCCGGGGACCAGACGGCTCACATCTGGCGCTACATGGTGCAGCTTCCTGCCCCCCAGCCACCACCAGATGTCAGTGTGAGTTAGCTTTGTGCTGTTCTCTGTCCAGTTGATACTGGAGTATCGTGGGATGTCATGGGTTCTTCAGAGGTGTATTCCTGGCTGTATTAAATGTATTAAGTACATTTACAAATATGTCATTTTATTTGCCCTTCTTTGTCCACTCATAGGCTCCATGTGACGACGACCAGGACTCGTCAGACAGAGAAGAAGGCGAGGTGGATGGAGAGGGCCCTTGCGAGGTCCCCACCGTCCGGGTCCCTACTGCAACCCTGAAGAGCCACCAGGGTGTAGTGATCGCAGCTGATTGGTTGGTCGGAGGCCGACAAGTAGTGACAGCTTCCTGGGATCGTGCCGCCAACCTGTATGAGGTGGAGACGTCTGAGCTGGTTCACACACTCACTGGTATGTAAAACTGACATTTTATATCATAGAATAGTACAATATTGTGTCTTCCGGTATATATACATTTTGAATTTATTTTCATTTTGTTATGTCATGTTATCATGTCATTCAATTAGATATGTTCCAGTACTAAGTGACAGGTCACACCAATACAAAGCAAGTTAGCCCATTTTAAGTGTACATGGTTTAAAGTTCCTGAAAAATCTAAATAAATCTTTTCTTCTTGTTTTTGGTAGCACAATGTTCAGTTGCTAAATGATTGTATCAAAAGGCCCACATTTACCTCTTTCTGTAGCACTCATCAGTAGCTGAGCTTAAATTGAAGAAATGGGCTGCTTGTTCAATTTATGGAGCAGTGAACAAAATTGGCAATTATTTTTATGATTTCCAGAATAAACGGAAAGAAACCACTGTGACATTTATTTCATTGTGTAGTGTTTGTTGGTTGGTAGGCGAGTTGGTAATTTTGTGCCTCTTCTGACACTTTAAACAATGTTGCATGTAAACAATGTTCAGACTTGTTTAGGCCTATATGATTTAATATCATTTATTATTTTACCAATAGCCAATGTTGTATTTCTTAGGCCAAATGGAAATGTTTGTTAATGAAAATGTTTTGTTAATGTGAGTGTGTGTGAGAGAGAGAGTGAGTATGTGACTATTATTACTTTTAACAAACCTTGCCTTTGGGTTAGTCACTACTTTATTCTATTGAGTTTGGTTCCCTACCCGGGGCGATCTGAATTAGGTCAAATTAAGGCGGTTTTGCAATGTCAAAATAAATGTACTGATATAGTACTATACATTTTAAAGGAGTTACGGTGTGTTGCTGATAACCAGTTCCAACTTGTGGTGTTGCAGTCTTAAAATATGTTGAAACGGTCTTAAAAATGTCTAAAAGGTATGAATTTTAACTTCAGGATTCCTGCATATACCCTGTTCTTGCTGAGAGCTAGATAAGGAGATCTATACCACTCTCATGCCTGAGGCTAACTTAGCACAAAGACTGGAAAGAGGTAAATAAAATCCACCTAACAGCAATTCGTAAACTCAATAAGTAACATGTTATATCTCGTTTGTTGTAGTATAATAATGACACTGGTTATATGTGCCAGACTTATTTTGGCAAGGGGCAGTGACTTTCTGGACTGGTCTCTGCTGGTAAGTGGATTTTGTTACATGCTAGCTGGTTTCCAGATTTGTACTAAGGTTAGCAAGTGTTGGCGGCATACGACGTTACAGTGGTATCGATCTTCTCATCTAACTCTTGTGGCTACTTCTGCAAGAAAGCGAATACAGGTACAGTATACTTTACAGTACACTGTTCAAAATGTATATATACATACAGTAAATGTGTGTTTGTGTGTTTAATGATGTTGATGATACAAACTCAAGTAATTTAGTGTGTGTGTGCAGGACATGACCAGGAGCTGACCCACTGCTGTACCCACCCCACCCAGCGACTGGTGGTCACTTCATCCAGAGACACCACCTTCAGACTGTGGGACTTCAGAGACCCGTCCATCCACTCTGTCAACGTCTTCCAGGGACACACCGAGTAAGTCTGCCTCTCTCTCTCACTCACTCACACACTGCTCAACCCTGGTTCTGACCTCATTAATTGATACTTAAAAGTTTGAGTGTTGAGGTGAGCAGTTTGAGTGATGACTAGTTGCTTTATTACTCCCACAGGGTGGCGCTGTAACATCTCTGTGGTCTGTGAATCCCCTCCAGGGCTTTCTGTGTTTTTTCCCTTTTACAGTGCCACATTCATTTACAGACCCTTTTGCTCTAAGCCAAATCCTCCACTTGCCTCTCATTCATTACTGAGCTCTTCTCTTCAACTTCAACAGTTTGCTTCTCTTTCTCTTCCTACCTTTCTCTCTCTCTCTCTCCCTCGCTGTTCTGTTCATTTATCTGTCAGTTTCTGTGTTAATCCCCCACTCTGTGTAATTTGGCACTTCGCTCACTGTTAACGCTCAATTGCAGCCGCTCATTTCGAAGTGATGACTGTCAGGCTTGTCTGTGGTTTTCAATGGCAGTGCTCTTTAAAAGGCATAAGAGGAGTGTGTGTATGTGTTTATGTGCATGTTTACATGTGTGTGCTGGCTGGCTGGTGCTCTCTGGCAGCCTTTGATTGCAAGCAGGGGGATTACATAGAGCTTATTATGTACATTATGTACAACATGTATAATTCCTGCAGATCCCACTCTAATTCTCTCCCGTAGACAATTGGTGTAATGAGATTATGCACCAGTGTTTCACAGTTAACGACAGCCCTCCTCCCTTTCTTCCTTTCCCTCATTCTTCTTTCCTTCTCAAATGGCCATCGATGGTCTTTAAAGAGAACACTTGTTCTTCTGTGGTGCATTTAAAGCAGCAGACTTAACACAGCCTTCTGTTGAGCCTAAAATCAGATAAAATTGTTTTTAAATAAAGACTGAATAAATGGTTAGACGGGTTTACTGTTTTTGGGTGCACTATTTTGCACTATTTTTGAGTTAGACTTTGAGTGAGGAGGTAATGAGTAACCAAACTTGATCTTGGTCATTAGGAGCTTTTACATCTAAGGCTGCAACTAACAATTGTTTTCATTATCGAATCAGCTGCGGATTTATTTCTTCAAACTATAATGTAAGACAAGGAAGAGCAGCAAATGCTCACATATGAGAACTTCTAAATGTTTGGCATTGTTTGCTTAAAAATGAAATAATCTTTAACGATTAATCAAATGTAGATTAATTTTGTGCCATAAACATAATGTTTTAAGTTAAAACAGCTCCTCGTATATTGTTCAGTGTCATTTTGTTTTGACACTGGGCATGCATGGTATTTTGGACATGAAATGTGTGTGTGAGAGAGAGAGAGAGAGAGAGAGAGATAGGGCTGCAACAAACAATTATTGTTATTATCTAATGATTATTTTCTCAATTAATGAACTGATAAATTAGTCTAAAAATGTAATGAAATAGTCCACATTTGTGTCCAAAGTGACATCTTCAAATGCTTTCGATCCAGTGTTGAGTTTGATGAGAGATGAGTTTATTGTTACACCAGCAAATATTCGTCTCATATTTGGAAACAAAACTAAAGCTGTTGCCAGTGGATTTTTGGCATTTTTGCTTAAAAAGTGACTTTACTTAATTAATTGATTATGAAAATAGCACTAATCAATTAATGTAGTTGTTATTAATCAATTAACCGACTACAGGTTTCAGCTGTAGTGTGTGAGGCGGGGAGAGAGATGAGGACATGACAAGCGTAAGTTGGACAGGACAAAAGAGTTCTGGAGAATACTGTTGACTGCAGGTTTGTATTTGTTGATGCAACCTTTTACCCTGAACCCAGTCACCCAAATACATGCAGTTTACTCATCCCCATGCTTCTCTCACTTTCCAATTTGTGAGCATTTTTTGTTGTAACCACATCCTACAACAATAGCAGCTTGGTATCTCTGTGCCATTTCTCCGTGCAAATTTTCCAGACTCTCCGATATAGTATAACGACGTGGCATGAATGGCATAATCGCCACATCCCTCCTGTGGAAACAGCAGGGGAGCAGAGAGCGTGAACGGTTTAATAGGCAGAAGAGGTTGAGAGCTGGAGGGAAGACAGCCTCTCATTTGCAACATCTTCACTGGCAATTACAGCTAACGCTTCCTGACAGCTAACTGCGGCAGCTAAAAGTGCGGCATACCCCCTCTATCCTACCCCTCCGCCATAATTGCTGAGTAATGACAACTGCACGTGAGCTAACAAAACGGCTGAGAGCAAACGAGAAGTGACAGCGGACTTGCTCTACAAACAGAATGCCATGTCACGTTTGTCTCTCCTGCCGTCGACAGCTTTCGGAGGCATTTGATTGTGGCTGGTAGAAATGCAGGTTTATTTGTCTGAGAGTGTGTATGTGTGTGTGAACCTGCGTGTGTGAGGGGGGGGGGTGTCTGTATGTATGACATCCTGTCTCTGGAGGAATACACCAGCACTTACCAGGTTCTAAGCAACTGTCAGTTTTGCTGAAGCACAGCAAAATAACAAAGTGCTCTAAAACCTCTTAGTCGTCTGTACCTGAATTGTTTCATTTACATTTATCCTTTTAGGCATTTGGCTTACACTCTCACCCACTTACAAGGAATACATGATAATATTCTTTGATATTTTCACAATTTCATACATCAGTAAAAGCACTCATTAGGAAAGAGGATAAGGATCACTGAAAAAAAACACTGAGATGTGGTCGCAGGTAAAGAAATAACAACTAGTTAGGAAATGTAGCATTAAGACATGTCAAAGAACAGTCCTACTGTGATGAGCTATAGTCACACCAGTTCCTACTGTGCAGAATCAAATGTACAAAAGGCCTGTATATGCAGCTTATTGATACTTACATACGCTAATCCAAAGAAAGTCAAACATCCCCTAGAGCCAACTGAAAGTATCCATTTTCAATCAAGTTATGCAGTCAAGGGTCTTACTGTCAGTGTAGTTGCTTACAATTGCAGTAATGTAAAATACTGAAATTGACATCACTGCCTCTAGGCTCTGTAGACTCAGTGCCTGTGTGTAACTATAGAGATTGTCACGTTGGCGGTGACAGCCCATGTCTTCTCAAACAGTGAAAGGAAAGTTAGCATAAACATTTATAAAACTCAACAAGGAGATAAACACAACTTACGATGCACCTTCATGTCAGGTTCAAATAGGGAAGCTATGGTGATACCTACATTGTTGTGAGGCAATGAGCTATGGATGTGTGAGTGATTATTTTTATTTGAAGGGTGTAAGCTTCCACCTTAGTAAAGTCGGAGGGGCCGGTTCTAAGCCATAATTGCTCAAAATCTGTATAGTCTGTGAAATAAAATGTTCATTTCAGTGTTGAGGGTGTGACATGGGTACTGTGACACTTACATTCTAACATTCTAGTATGTTCTTGAAATGTTGAAACCATGCTGCAATTGATACCTTTTTACGAGGCTACGGGACCTTTTGTCTTCATGGTTAGTGAGACATTCAGCTCGCCTTAACTTCTCCAACTGCAGAGCTCCCATGATTCCCTCTCTCTCTCTCTCTCTCTCTCTCTCTCTCTCTAAGTCGCCAATTGCAAGGAGTCTTGACCTTGGCTGTCAGACGCACTGCAGAGATGCCATTAAGTAACACTGTATACTCCCCTCCCTCCTCACCACCCATTCTAAAAACCCTTAATCAACCTTTTAATCAATTACCTTGTCTGATTACGCTCACCGCACACCTCCCACCTAGCACACCTCCTATCTTTCCTGCTCTGTTGTATTCTCAGGTGGGCTGTACGCTGCAGTGTCAGAAGGTGCCTGTAACGATACAGCAGTTTCCTTGAGCCTCATCCTCTGTAATAGGACCAAGTTTAGTCCCCTAATTAGCCCATAATGCCATGTCAATTTGAATTAAGAGGGAAGCCACTTTTAAAAAGGAAAAACTAGATGCAGAAATCAGACATTGTCCATCACAGACAATGCTTTTTTAAAAAAAAAAAGCTTTGTTCCATGAATGAACAGAAAATAAACCCTCACAGGAGCGACTGACTATGTCTCCTGGTATGTACGGCTGAAGTCACCACACTTGCGTTACACTTCATTGCGATTGCAATGGAAAGTGTGTGAAAACTATAAGCCAGTGCGCAGAGGTCTTGAAATAGTTAAAAGTAAAGGTTAAATGATAGAAATGGTTAATAGTTATCTAAAAGTAATGAATAAGTGGTTGTATGTTTTATTACATGAAAAACAATGTAACTATAAAGATTGAGAACCATGTCGAATACACCCATAGATATTAAAATATAGCGACCACTGTAAAAACCTCAGTGGACAATACTTTATCATATCAAGCTACCTTGGAAGCCTTATTTCTCACATAAATCATTTTTTGATAACATTCTTCAGGTAGCATGGCAGAATACACCTAATGTACAGTGGGGGAAATAAGTATTGAACACATCAATATTTTGTCCAGTAAATGTATTTCCAATGAGCCTATTCAAGTGAAATTTGCACCAGACGTTGGTATTAACTCAAACCAACCTGAAAAAAAATCTGAAGAGTAAAGTCCATATGT
>JAVQJV010118381.1:0-19420 GCA_036024995.1 Gadopsis bispinosus
CAAGCACTAGGCGACAGTGGCAAGGAAAAACTGCCTTTTAACAGGCAGAAACCTCAGGCAGAACCAGGCTCTTGGTGGGCGGTCATCTGCCTCGACCGGTTGGGTAGAGAGAGAAAAAAACTCTAGAGAGAGTGGTGTGACTGTATCACTTCATGGCAATGCTGATTGTAGCACAAGTAGAAATACTAACCAGCAATTTGAAGAGCGACACAACGCCAAGTGACTGCATGGCAATTAATATCTTTATACTTCTAACTAAGGTTTTTCTTCACCTGGTCTGATCAGCAGCGTGATTGGCGACCACAGTGCGAGTCAGTTGCGTTCCTCCAAAAGTTGATTTTGTTTTAACTTTTCACCAAAGTGCATTTTCTTTCACCCCCTGCGGTGCCCACCACTACAGTGTGAACGCATTACACGCGTTTACATGAATGGGAGGACTGGCTGTTGTGGTGAATCATGCTGGCGATCCGACCAGAAGATGCCCACGTGAATATATCATTTTCACAAGCGCATCAGGAATATCCAATATCCTGGTTATGAGCTGGACCCTGCTCACCAATTGCTCACATTTACCTAGAAATAACTAATTCAACAAAATCTTGTGTACCAAAACACATTTATAGTGATTTAGGCGGTCGAGTTTTTATCTACTGCTTTAAGATTTAGGAATTTATAACACAATAAAAGCCTAATTATTTGACATTTTGGATAAAATGTGGTGCAAAATCAATGTGTTCCAAAGTTGCTTGAGAAGGCAGCTAGTCTTTTAATACCAGTTTGCAGTTTGTTTCCCAACAAAATAGAAAAAAAATAAGCAACTATATGTTGCAATTAAAATGTGTTACACTGACTACTGAAAATTAGAAAAGTGCTCACATTTATTAATAAATTAATTTTTAAAGAACCTGCGAGCCAAAAAACAAATTAACTGTTTATTGGTAAATAACACAAAACTGCTTCCAAATTGCATCAGAGCCGCTAATTCAGTCATTCATGGCAATAAACAGGGAATGGGAATGATATACTGGACATACTTGCAACGTTTGTTATAAAAAGGAGACAATCCTGTTACGCTGGATTTAAAATGGTTCAAAACATGTTTTGAAAGTCAGTGTCACCAGCTGTGTCAGGACTACAGTGGACCGCATTAGTGTTGTTTCCTCCTTTATTCTGTAACAATGTGACATTTTGGATGCACTGAAATGGGGCTTGTTCTAATCTATGGCCATATGGCGCCTAGCAGGGTCGAGGGGGAGGGATAAAATGAGACATGTAGGTCAACCTGAAACACAAAACAAAGAGTGGGGAACTAATCCATGTCAAACTGTAAGGTAGACATTTTTTTACCTAACAGTAAAGCATCGTTTGAGTGTGCACCACTTGGCGAGACATGGCGAGCCTTTGAAGTCCATGGATTGTTGTGTATGCAATAATGAATACAAATTGGTATAGTATGAAGTTCTGTAAGGAACTCCATACGCCTGAAGGAAAATCTTAAAGATGAGAGAAAAACAGAGACCTACTGTTGCATATATGTCACTGTATTGCTACTGTGATAACTTTCCAAAGTTAGAAAACCTAGGCTTGGTAGTCGGTGTTACTGGTGTTACACGCGTTTGAGCATATACCAATTATATTACTTTGTTTTTTATAGAAATAAAACCCATTTAGTAAATTTCCATCTATCACATCCCATGTCCATCAAATAAAAAGCTCTACTAACTGTGTTATCAGGACGCTACAATTATAAACTGAAAGTGTCTGCTTCTTACAGCAGTAGCAGAGTCACAGCACAGATGGAAACTCAGACCATCTCACATGATGCTACTCAGCCAATCAAATCTTTGCATTCTGATAAGCGTTGCAATTCGAGTTAGAGAAAAATAATTTCACATGGTGAAAGTAGGCAGCGAAAACACAGCTTTTGATCAAGAAAGTACAGACAGACTCTTAAATGATCATTCTTCCCATGGGCAGTTTAAAACCAGTATGTCTTAAATGTTCAGAGACTGGAGATTATTAAAAGCAGCAATGTGAAGCACCACTATGAGACAAAACGCAGAGCATCTTTTGAGTAAACATGACCACACATTATGATGTTCTGGAAACATTCTCTAACTGGACCTCTTTGAATTTTATTTGAATGATCTAACATTAAAGATCAAAGTAACTGCTCTACAGATAGGGTCACTGACAAATATCTTTTTCTTGTAAAATGTCTGGTGTAATCAGTAACACCGGTGTCACGAGTTTATTAATCGGTGGGGAAATTTCCTCACTGTGGCATCCCTAGTGAATCCTTGAGTATAAACTGCTGTACAGTATTTTTGTGTCTTTAGTGTTGAAACTGGGCTTCATGGTTCGTATTACATCTTAGCAACATTCCTATGCCAAGGCAGCCCCTTGTGTAATTACATTTTTCAGTCTGAATAAAGGCTAACACTATGTCAAGGCATCTGAAGAAAACTAATCCCTGCATTTAATAGATTAATTTCAGTTGTCTCCACCAGTGAAATCACCGTAATGCACCTTTCAGCAGCTGAGAGGTTTGTCGCAGTTCTGACTTTTCTAACACATGTCATGTCAGAAACAAAGAAGTTGAGCAGCCAGACTGAGCAGGTTTCTTGCAGAAGGTTTGTCACTTAATTTTCCATTAGTGTCAATGAGTTCTAGCAGCGCCTTTTTGTGACCCAGAAGTCATGTTAACAGCAAAATAAGGAAAGGAAACAGTTGACCATCATCATCATCATGCAACAAAGTTACACATATTTGTTTAAAAAGCTTTTTTTACTTTTCAACAGGTATCATTCCCACAGTTTGGAAAAATGTAAATGTAAGGTTTGCGCTGCTCTGTTTCTCTGCTCTGACTTGCTCCTGATTATCCATAAACTTTACAGCTGGTCTTCACAAGATGAGGACCTAGGCTTAGTTGGTGCTACTGGAGTAACTATTAGAATTGGACTTAGAATGCCAAGTTATGACCAACTTAGGTTAAGAGTAGGCGAAACCCTGTGGGTGCAACTGGCCCCGGGGTTATTTTCTCAGACTTTTGCTCCTCCAGAGCCACAAAAACAGGTTTACTAACCATGATGAGTAAACTGTTTGTTTAGCATATTCACAACATATTTAGCTAAACCCAGAAAAGCTCTCATTCATCTCTCCGACTGCCATCCTTGAATCATCTATTATGAGACTGTCACTGCCTTCTTTGCCTCCTGATATCACATTTTAAAGGCTTCTTCCTCCTGAGATTCTACTAAACCCTCACCTCCACTGTTTCCTTCAAAAAACCTAACCCTTCTATAACAGACCATGGTTCAGCTCAGGCCAGAACAGGGCAGGCCCTGTTTGTCTTCAGTTGGAGAGTACAGGAATAGTAGAGACAGATGATACCACAAAGCCCAACAGTTCATTTGAAGCCAAAGCTCTGTATAGTCATTAAAATGTGGTCTCATGGTAGCCTGCGTTTTTGTCTATATCTGCCACAGATGTGGCTGCACTCAGCTCTCTGTCTGTAGTTAAGTGTGTGGATGCAGGGTCAACCCAGTTTCCTCACTTCACATAAGAGCCCTTCATTGTGAAGGGTTCCCCTGAAGGACTCTGCTGGTTTAGCATGTTTCAGACCATTAACAACAAATTTAACATTATTGTCAGCCATTTACAAAGCATAACTTTTATAAGTTAAAATAGGAATTAAGAAGCAAAAAAGATTTTTATCGTCCACGCAGTTGTTGCTGAGGTCAGCCACTTTATAGGTTTTGGTGTATTTCAGGATGTTTTATATAAATTATACAAATAAATAAACAGCAAGAGGTGTAGAAAGGGTATTCTACTATTTTTGCCATGGGCATCCAAGTTTTTGCTTTTAACACACTCTAAAAGTTGGATCCTGTAAGACAGATGTAAAAGATGTAAATTGTACCCAACCGGTCTAGGCAGATGACCGCCAAGCCTGAGCCTGGTTCTGCTTGAAGTTTCTGCCTGTTAAAAGGCAGTTTTTCCATGCCACTGTCACCTAGTGCTTGCTCATGGTAGAAATGTTGAGTCTATACATATAGAGTTGGTTTATACTTGCTCTATATTAACAAGTCCTATGAGATAACTGTTATGATATAGCGCTATATAAATAACATTGAATTGAAAGACATATTGTGCATACATACACTAACTGGACAGTTCTGTCTGACATTCAGAATTGTGAATCATAATTGGCCTTGCATTATCTGACATTTGATTTATTTGACAAAATCAGATATTTTTATTTTATCCTTTGTTGTTACTGTATTTTGAATAGCCAAAACAAGGTTTGACTACAGCTACTTATTGTTTTATTTTGAGTCATTTCTGGTTTACAGAACTATCGGTTTGAAAGGGTGCTTAACTTCAAATGAACTGTTGTCTGATTGCCCAGTTGGTATGGTTCATTTAGGTTGGTGAGAAAACTGTCAATCAAAATTTCAAATCTGAAAGTGGTAATTATTCTGTTTTTACCACTTCCTGAACCTGTGTTTTAACCGATATACCCGACTAAATAAAGGCTTTTAATACATCTGAAAGTGGACTAAGATTTAACACATACTTACGTAAAAGTAGTTGAGTAAAATAGAGTAGATAATATCTATGAAACATTCTTAATCAAAAACCAAGCTGAAGAGGAAGGTTTTAAGTTTACGTTTAAAATGTCCACACTTCCAGCTGCCCTGAGATCCTCCGGCAGATTTTTCCAGCAGCTTGGAGCATAAACACTAAAAGCTGCCTCACCAAAGGTGTCAGGAATGGGTGTGAGTGCAGGAGGAACGGAAGGACCCAAGCGCAGACAGCCGGTACATAACACATTCTTTAATGATGGCATACTTACAAGAACTATAAGTGGTAAATGGACTCTTTCTTATATTGCGCTTTTCAACCGAAACGGTTCCCAAAGCGCTGTACCAGTAATCTAAGTTTTGAACAGTAGTCTAATTCACCCATTCACACACCGATGGGGACGCAGTTGCCATGCTGGCCTCCACCGGGGGCAACTCTGTGTTCAGTGTCTTGCCCAGGGACACTTCGACATAGCAGTAAGTGACATGTGGAATCTACATAAGAGCGAACATGGTCAGATTCTCCCTCCACGTGCAGACTGAGCAAATTCAAGACAAAATACATCAATTGAATCTGGAATTCATATGCAGACAAGCCTGAAAAACTAAATTTAAACATACCATAATAGCATAGCTGCATGTCTGCCAAGCACAGCATTCACTGCCTGGAAGCCAAGCTAATATCATAATCCCTACACAGGCAAACGGGCACTAATCTGCCAATCACAGCTGCATCCGGGTTGACAGCACAATACACAGCTAATAATCCTCCACTAATGTGTTTGTGTATTAATAATTCACATTCATTCTTGGGGGCTGCAGAGTAATCTTTATTGCAGCCACTGTCTCAACTCCAAATTTCACACATGTAAGACAGCACAGCTGTAATGACACACACCCAGTAAGTCCAAATAATGCTTCATAGAGATTAGTGTTTACCATCATAAATTGGTTGTTAAAGTTTACTTGATGTAATTTTTAAGAGTGCATGTGTGACTTCAAAGACTTCATTGTGGTTCAGAGTAGGCGCAGTTTTATCTCCGTGTCGGTGGATCTTCACATGGATGGAATAAGTACTAAAACGATGTCCCTCACAGAAAAGTGCCATTGCATTATGATGGTAATGAATGATGTTTTCAGTTTCACCATGGTGCTTCCCACAGTAGTGTGCCATGGTAGTGGTCATGGTAGAAATTGTACATCACTTTACTAGAAATGCTACAGTCCATGGTACACAAATATACAATGGTAATGGTCAAAGGCACCAGCACTGTGCCATGGTACTGATATTGATACTGGCCATGGTACAAAAAGTGTGCTATTGTAAAGCAATGTAGCAGTTGCCATGGTAATTTCAAAATGAAAATAAAAAACTATTCTAAATTGGTCTCGCGTAGCACACCTGTTTGGATTGGTAATGTTTAATTATTTTATTTTACATGAATATGATAATTGTTGTATAATTAATTATTATCAAATAGTAATTCATACTGGATATTAGCACAAAATTAAATTTGTTCAGTAAATTCCAATATAATGTAACCAAGTTGCTTCCAAGTCAGTTGCAAAAATTACTACTACACTGGCCAAAGACTTACTAGTTATGACCTGGACTATTTGATGGTGTTGAATTAAATTATCTGCCTTGACTGACTTAGCTTGGCTTGACTTGACAAGCTGCTACAGTCCACTGTTTAATCTTGCAGGTGAACCACAACGCTCAAAAACTGCAGCTGAACTTTTGTATTTTGTTCACACTTGAGATGAAGAAAGGCTGTCTGACTCCTGTTCAAAGCTTCCTGCCACAGCAGATCCACACTAAGAACCCTCTGCACAGATATTAGGCTATACCAAATACTACAGTGATATGTATAACATATTATAGGAAACCATCAAAGAAAGCCCGAGATGAAGCTTCTATTTTCTTAAAGCTGACCCCTTGGGCCTCTGGGCATGTGGCAATGACTTTATGTATGTATTTATGTATGCTCGTCACTTGCCCTCTGGAAGTGAGCGGGGAGAGTACAGAACATCTATCAGGCAAAATACTGAATCAATCATTCCCCATGGTATTGAAGGAGCATCAACTAGAGAAAAAAAAGAGACCAATTTAGTTTTCAATTTCTAGATTCAGCACATAGGAAACAATGCACAGATATTTGGACTACGTCTCCTACTAACTAAGCTTACAAATACAAACTTCAATGCACAAGTTTTGAAAACTACGGATACAGACACAAAACCCTGTTTTCAAGTACACCTTTTTGAATGATATAATATTCCATATAAATGTAGACAATTAGAGTTAAAATAAGTCCTGTTTAAATTTGTGGTAATAGGAAATTCTTCCTTCCTAAAACTGGATGTTCTTTTTAAAAGTAAAATTGAATATTACTGCACTGATTAAGCCAGTATGCAGTCATTACTGCAATGTCATACTGGAATTCTCCAATGGCAAGGCTGCAGATATCTTAGAGAAGTTGTTTCATATGGAAAAACGTAGATTTTTCTCTTTTGTGGGGGGTGTAAAAATGAAAACTTTATTTTAACTTTAACACATTGCTCCAAGTCAAGTAAGGTACCTCGCCTAGAAACTACACTATGGATTCAGCCATCATCTTAAACATTTGCCCATTCTACTCTCATGTTCTCTTGCGTGCAATGACTTTGGATGAGTTTAGGTTTTATATAACACCTGCCATAACAAACTTTCAGCATTTTTTTTTCTCCAAGCGTAGAGACACCTTCTGAGCTCTGCTCACCTAAATCCCTAAGCAGTTTGCATTTGGATAGAATATTTACATAATTACATTGCAAAGCACTAAGCTAGATCAAAAAAGTTGTATTAATGATTGATAATGTGAATTGTGATGTTTTTTCTATTGGAAAAAGTAGCAAAACTTTCTCCCCAGATATTTTACATTCTAATGGTTGACTGTGGATGCCTTCACATACTTACTTTCAAAGTAAAAATCACTCCTCATGCTTAAGTGTATTTGTCACTGTGTGCTACACAGCAGTGGTGCCAATGTAAGAGCAATATCACCCGGACCTCAGGAGAGGTATGTCTAACATTACAGTCGACAGTCAAACAAGTCCCTCAGATGGCATGCTGGGAAAATGCAATGATCATCCATTGTGGCCTGAGAAAGGAAATAGCCCACTATGTCTTGCAATGCATCAAGGGCAGCAGTATTTGTGAAAAGCAGCATGAAAATATAATATGTGTTTGAAAGAATCCCAGCTGGGCAAATAACAGTGTATTGTGTTAAGCGAGCACTTCGGTGGTGGTGAAACCCCCCCAGTGGATATGTTGACATTGATTTGGTGCGGTGCCTTCAGGGAGCACCCTTGGCCAGGCATTTTGTGACTATTCAGCACAACGCTCACACTGCAGCACAAGTTCTAGCCAAGTGAGTCCACAATACACACTTCTACTTTTCCATTACAGCGTTTTCATGTAGAAAGAGAATATGTGTAGAATGAACAGGTGTCATGTTGACTGACCCTAACATACAAAATATACAAAAACAAATGGAAGACAGCCAATAAGGTCTAAAACTGAATGTCCCAAGAAGTTTTCTTTGTGGTAATTATTTCCTAAGGAGATGGATGTACTTGGTGTTGTTTTGACTCCTCTGAATGTGGTTGAGTGTCTACAAGCCAACTTTTCTCAGAGACTGAATTGTCTTGTTTGCATGTGAAGATTTGACAAGAAAGATAAAGGACAAAAGGCTGACAGAAGCTGGCAGTCCTGTAAAGCTACAAGAAAATAAAATTGCTGGTTAATCCTTTTATATGTTTTGTGCTTGAAAATGATGCTGAGAATGTAAAACCTCTGTTGTAAAATCATGAGATTTTATCAAGCCTCAGGAGAAAAGAGTTAAGAAAGCCAAGGAGAAAAGAGAGACTGGTATGGGAGACATACTACATAAATATCCATTTTATGGATATACTCGGTGTTGCTGTACTGGAATAGAAAGACTGCCACTTCTAATGATGCATTCCATTTCAACACATTACTGTAAATACCTGATGCATCACTATATTTCTGTCAAAAGAAAACAAAAAAATAACTAAGTACCTGAGTCCGTCCTAACGGGTAAGGTCGCAAATGGAGCATCACGCAGGCACTTAGACCAATTTTAAAGTTGAGCTATTGCAAGTGAATGCAGACAGATGTAACCAGTGTGCTTTTGGTTAGAAAGAGTGATAGTTGAGGAGGAGGGGATTTAGGAGCGCAAGAGTGATGGAGACAAACCGAGGGACACAAGATCGAAAGAAAGAAAAAAACAGGGAGAAAAGGGCTGATTGATGATGGCCTATGAGCGTTGTTAGAATTTCCATCAATGCAGCTGTGACTTGCAGCGGCCCTGATCTATCTTTGCCCTCTGGTAACGATACATCGTACCCACACCCACCCCCAGACTACCCTCCACCAGAGGAAATGAATGCAAGTTATCGTCTCTGCTTAACAGAACAGCAAGATGAAGGTCCTGTTTTTGTAATGCGGGGACAGATGTAATAACAGATGAGTCAGCATATGGCAGATAGGAGAAGGGGGGGGGGGGAACCAAAGTGCTTTAGTATTGGTGGGCAGTGGCTTTTTGGCTCACCTTCCAAGGGCTTCCATAACTAAAAAAAAAAAAAACTGGGCTAAGATTCATTGTTATTTATAGCTGAAAAATTGAACAAGGACACAGATTAAGTTTTAATTTTAACTTCATCAGTCATCTCTCGACTGGATCCCGTTTCCATTCTATTATGAAGTGAACAAAATTTACAAAAGAGGGTTCTGAGGCAAACACACACACACACAAATGCACACTCCCACACACACGTGCATTCAAGTATAACAAGTTCACATTTTGATATTAATGATCACGTAATGGTAGGCCAGTTAATCACCCAGACAGGACAGAAACAGAAGACAATATCACTTTGTTGGTAGGCAGCAGACGAGGCAGCCAATCGAAAGTGTTTTTTGATACAGAGCCATAGCTTTGCTTTGTTTGATTGGCTCACAATCAGAGGCTGTAGAAGTGGTCAGAAGGGAAAAAGTTTAAGAACAAGACCAGGAGCCCTAAGGCCAAAAACTCCAAATCACTGAGGCATTCAAATGAAAAACACTGGAAAAAGTTACCAACTAGTGAGGCATGTGACACTATTGATTTATCTGCCAAAGACACATTTTGTCAACATTTGGCAAGTGCTGGTTTCAGTCCCTGGTGGAGGGTATATGGCACTGTCCTGAAAACACCATGCGGAAGGAGAGAAGGAAGGCCAAAGCCCACTGCCCTCTCTCTGCCTTTGGGTTCCCCACACCCACCACTCCTATACCTTTCCCCAGCCGTGCGCAACCTTTTCACCTCTACTGTTATTTTGCCCAGCATGGCACTTAATACTTAATGCTGATGCACCGGCCATACTCCTGGGAACATTGTAGGCCCAAGAGAGGGTGCACACACACACACACACACACACACACACAGGCTACATCTCTTGTTGAGCAAATAAAGGTGTTTTGGAGCCTTTCTCTCAAATGACAGGTGACAGTGCTATCCAGGGGGGATGCAGCCTGTGACATTGTCCCTTTTGTCCCCAAGCCAAGTGAATGGAATGAAAGAGAGGACGAGGGAGAAGCTATGTGTGTGTCTGTGTGTGTCTGTGTGGGAAGGGGGGGTGAGTTACATCCACAGGCGATACATCCAGAAGCTGCAATAACCAACAGGCAAATGTTAGGTATACAGAGGACAGCCTGACATGATGGGTGGGGTACATGCACAAGGTTTGCATTCTACTCTAGCAATTTAATCTGAGAAAAACCTTTGAGTGTCCTTTGAGTATTCTCAATGCTCTTTTTTATTCTTTTGGTAGAGGAGCTGATAGCAAAGTTTCAGATCCTGTGGCAAGTGGCCATTAACAGCCCAGGGCAACCTCTAAGGAAAATACTGGATTTTGGGTTGATCAAATAATCTTAGTATGCCTGTTGGGGACCTTTTCATTACTTTGACATTTTATAGAGACTATGATTAATCCATTAATTGAGAAAATAATTGGCAGCTTAATCAAAAATGAAAATAATTGTTAGTTGCAGTCCTTTGTTACTAATTTCTGCTATATAATCTTGATGTATTATTAGGAAAACCGATGAGCACAGCATATGCAGTTTTTTTTTTAGCCTTGTAATCAAATCAGGTCATTATTGGTGTACAACAATCTTCCATCAAAAATATCAACATTTGTACCAAAAGATAAAACCTTTTGTGAAATTTTGATTTTTGAAATTCCACGTGGCCACCCGCAGTGCTGAACACCCAGGAGCCCAGCAACAACAAAGTGTTGCAGAGCCTCACCTCCTGGTGAAACCCAGTAACACTTGCTTCAAGATCTAGCACAGTACTTGTATTTTTCTGCCCCTTCTTCTGGGTCAACCAGTCAGACTGCTTGCTTTGATGTAGTAACCCCCTGCAGCGAGAAACCAGTCACCCCAAACACCTGAGTCCCCCCCCCCCCCTCCCGGGCTGACTGGCTTAAAGTGGTTCAGACCATTTTTTGATCTGGTTACGCCGAATGGACACGTGAGAATCAACCCCCCTTCCTTTGAACTCACCAAGCACCCTAACTCATTGGTGCCAAATCTTAAAACTATACAAACAGGTACGGATGCTTTCTTGGAATTGGCACATTGCAACCACGGCATGAACAAAGCAGGTGGTCAAGTCACCTGTAGTTGTAGTTGTAGATGCTTCCTTTGCAATGGAGGTAATGTGTAAGTGACAAATAGACATGCTCAGTGATGCTGAGTGTTGTATTGGTCATTGCAAAACACATTCTGAATAAGATAGAAAGAGTAAGATCAAATCAGCTATACCAGGCAAAGTGAAAATAAATCAATAAAGGAATAAAATAAAAAAGGTACAGAGCCAGTCATCATCTTGTATAATGTGTTCTCCTTTATACTGTATAATACTTTCCCATATTCCCATACATTTCCCTCAAAATCCTGGATAAATGATTGGATTGCAGTCTCTGGTTTGGGTCTACCTATCAGCTCTTAGGTGATATACGTATCAGACTGATATGGTCCTGTGTCTTCCACAGCTCAGAGTGGGTTAAGAGATAAAAACACCTCATTCAGTATAGGCCAACAGATAAAGACAACTGATTTATAATAGGTTAAAAGATAAAATCAGTTGATTGAGAAAAGGTGAACAGATAAAAAACTGCAGCAGCCCGGGCTTAATAAAACAGAATGGCAATTAGTGTGCAGAGCCAAGTCTCCTCTTTTAAACCAAAGCTGCTCGGTCTATAAAACGTAGCTAATAGCAACATTTCACATCAGGACACTTTTGTCCTTCTGCCAGCACAGTTTCATGTTGGGTCAAGATGTATCTCATTGAAGCATTAATAATGGGACAGATTCATATTCCCGTCTTCAAACAAGTACTCAGGTGCTGGATGTCCAATCCTGATTCTACAGATATTATCAGTGGCCTCACACTCAGTCAAAATGTTGGCCACTAAATGGGCCAAATAAATCATCTCTACAATTGAAATGTTACACTTACGTTTCTTCTGAGTTTCTGTCTGGAGTCAATTAATGTTCCCCTCTGGGCTTTCACACCATCAGGTCTTTTTGGTGCAGCTCTGCCACTATGGAGATGTCCTAATCTGGTGCTAAGAGTTCAAGCAGTCTTAATCATGCTCATGAAATTATATAACCATGTTTCATTTGAGGCAGAATACTACCCAAATGCCTCTGTATAGGGTCTGGCCCTCAGCTGATTATTTAAGTAATGAACAGCCTTGCACATGCCTCAGTGGAAGAAGGATCTTTGAAGTGGTAATAGAACACAGAGTGAATGGCCAAGCAATACCACTGAGATATTAAACAATAAAAAAGTAGAGATAAGGTGCTCTATACAGAAGACTGTCTGAGTTGTATGCCCAGAGGAATATGACAAATGAGTGTAACTTATCAAGAACATAACCATAGTAAAAAAAATAAACTGCAATATGTTCATTTGTCATTTTATTAATCTTTTTTTTTTTTTTTTTTGCTTACATGAAGCTGTCCTACTGAGAGTTACTTCCAAACCCGATCATCATATACACGTCTCTGCCAAAAGTTATAAATGTTTGAGTGCATGAGAGTAAAAAGAAATTCCCGCGGATGACAGACACAGAGAAAGACACACACACACACACACACACACACACACACACACACACACACACACACACACAGCCACACGCAGCATCTCCTGTGGTTAACTTGGTTGAATCCCTTTCATCTTTTATTAATTATTTGCATCTCAGTCAAAGTCCTGCCATTCCACTCTGCGCATGTTTGGTTTTAATAATTTTATCAATGGAAAAAACGGCACTGTTGAAATACAGAATAAACATTTTAAATACATTCACATATACACCGAATCTTGAAATTGCAGCTGTGTTGGTGCACTGACTATCAAACTAGTTCACCCTCAAACCAATGTCCCTCTTATGCTGCCTACAAGTGTACGTGTGCATGCCTGGATGCTTTTTCAACCATTTGTTTGAACTGTCTGTGTGTGTGTTGGCTGGTGCATGGTCGCAGCCCTACAAGCATGAAATTGGTCTTGATGATAAGTAGACGCCTACCACCCCCACCCCCAAAAACAAAAAAAGTTGCAAATCAAAGTGTAAAGCACTTATTCAAAGCGAAGCAAACACACTCATGATTAAACCAATCTGTCCAACAAAATAAAACCATCTCTGTTAAAATATATCGGTAAAAAACATTGTGAGGGTATTATTTAGTAGAAATCTATAGTGTTTCCATTCAATTGTCAAGTGAATTTTACATGAACCTTTGAAATGTCACAGGCAAAATGGACGCATTCCCATCAAGTGGTCTGCAGTAATTGAACTTGGCTCATTGCAAAGTGCAGTTTGGTCAAAAGTTGTTGGTATAGACAACACTTTATGTATGGCTGTAATCCACCAGTAAACGAGTGGAAGAAGTAGAGGTTGTGATCCAGAAATAAAACAAGTGGCCTTGGCTGTCCAACCTGTCTACGGGATAAACATAGAGAGGTCCTCAGGAATTTGTTTCTATTGGGCAAGATTGAATTGTTCTTTCATGTTAGATAGTGTTGCCCATGTTTCATGTTGTCTGGAGATGAAGACAAATTATTGCTGAACAGTTCAGCCGAAATAGCTCATCAGTCATGTGAGTTAAATGTGCGCTATGTCAGAACGTATTCAGCAAAGGTGTTTCTATATCCCATTTAGCATCAACACTTTTTCAACAAAGGCAAAATCCACCTTGAGTATAAAAACCTCTTTGCGCAATTGAGGAAGTTCAATCAATTTAGCTGTTTCCACACAGCTTTTCTAATTTGATACTTCAAAAGGGAAAAACACCAAATATTGGTTACAGACTGACTTGCAAAGATTTCCATTCAGGTTAGTTGAACTGCTACCCTGACAGGTGAGCGGGATTTACAGCCACTATATTGCTGTGAACTGTGAACTCTGCTCTGCATTTCACATTCAAAGTACATAAACAAATGTGATGTCAACATGTTAAACCAAGACAGGATGTGCCTGTTGAAATGTTTTTTTGTAGCGAATGTTTGATGCAGGTCTAACCAGGAAACAACACCAAAAAAAAAAAAAGACAATACACAGGAAGTGTAAAGAAGCCAGGGACTTCTTCCCCAAATGGAGCCTGACAGTTAGTCGTACTGTAGATTACCTGAGGTTGCCTTACATTACCTCTTACAAACAAAGTAGTATGCATTAGAGCACTCTGGACACACACAAACACACACACACACACACACACATTCCTTCTCTTCCCCATCTTTCAGTGAAGGCTAGAGCTGCAGGTAATATTGAACACCGGCTTTGATAGAACGCACCAGCGACAGTATTGGCATTGTCTGGCAGAAATCACAACAACGTGGACTCACTGTTAGAGGCAGTGAATGGCCTCTATAATCAGTCCATGTTTGTGTGAGGGTGAGGGATGAAAAGCAAAGTAATCAAAGCTCATTTCCATTGAACAATTCAAGCACTCGCAGAAAGCTGTGTATTCGAGTGCGTACCCAACTATGAGGCACTGATGGTGGCTAGTAAGGGCTCAGTTCATCCAAATTATAATAATTGTTATTATTTTCTTTTCATGTAGTATCCATCCTTACATTTAGATTTGTTTAGGTACTGTATATCCATCTCCACATATGTGATACTCAAATCATTAAAGAGTATCTTTTCAAAAACAGCTTCCCGGTTACTTTGGATGATACACAGAACACGCTGAACAGTTTTCATAGAAACTATTCCTTGGGTAAAAAGTAGTTCATTTGAATGCTCTTCACAGTGAGGTCTGTGGATTATCCTTTAGTAAATATCCTGCCGTAATTAGGACATTGGTTCGAATTTTTTCAGAAGTAATTTTTCAATATGGTGAGTATTGAAATGAAATGAAAGTCTATTCACTACAATATGGTGGCACAATCTCAGAGACAGATGTTTTTAAACCTGGGCAGAGAAAGCCAAATATACCTGCATGGATAGTTGCTAATCACAATGTTGGATTTTTTTGTAATCTGTCACAATGTTTTAGCATAGTTTGTAATGTACTTCTGGCAAAAAAGGCTTTCTTTTCTATTGTCCAATTTGAAAATGGAAGAGAGAAAAATTGATAGAAACATGTGTTTCAAGACATCCACTCCCCTCCTGTGTATTATTTTTTTAACCACAGGATGGTGGTTCTCCAGTGAAGTCATTGTCCTGCCACTGATATTATTGTCCAGTTATTACAGATTGAATTATGCAAAACATTGCGAAAGCCAACAACAAGACACATCATTTATCCTAGCTTTGTCAAACTAATCCATATTCACCACCCCATCACACTCATCTACATAAGAACAAAAAACTGCAGCAGGAAACATGGATAAAAGAAGCTCACCTTTGGAGCAGGAAAGGCACTTATTCATTTACTTTATGAGAACAGAGTACAGATGTGATGATGGATCGTTCAATCTGGGTAATATACTTTGTTAAAGTACACTCCAATAAATGTTGCGGATACCTGGTGGACTGTTCCTCCTAACACACATTACCTGGTTCAATATTGGCACCACGTGCATGCTATTTCAATGTGTGACAAAGGATATACAGCTATTTTATCTAGCAGTTAAACATCAAGAAATCATTACCTTATTCATTCTAAGAGTTCATTATTATTTTAAAGTGTGAGCATTGGGATTTTTAGCATTCTATTGTCAGATATTAGATATTTATCTTGCTTTTAGAGGACCAGGCGTGGCGAGCAGTAGAAATGACAGCTGATGTTTTTTGCTTTATGTGATTCATGTGAGCAAAAAAAGAAAAAATGATAACAGGTGAGAGAAAAAAGATGGGATGTAAGACATACAGTCTGGCCCACAAAGCTTCACTCGTGGCACAGCAGAGAAAGTGGAATCCGGCTTAGCTTGCTGAGCCGCCATGACACCCCTTGAGCGGCAAGGATGAGAAGTCAGTATAGAGACAAAGTAGGAGTCTGCTCAAAAAATCTGCATCACATTTCAAACTAATGAATACTGTAAATGTGTTTAAGATTAGTAAACTTCCTAAAACTCCTTATTCAGGAGGTTTGGAAATCTTAACCTGAATTCAAATGCTATAATACCCTGGGAACATGCAAAAACACCTCAAACACTAGTGCAGATGCAGTTATTAATCACGAGTAGGCTGCTTTGAATTATTTAAAGCAAGCTTTGGTCCAATGTTAAGATATAAAAGACCACTTCATTCTTGTCAATCTGCAGTGAACTGCAACCATTCACTATGAATGTCATTTTCAAGGACTTAATGCGGGCTGTCTGCTTGAACACATGAAAAGCATGTGGGTGGAGTGTACAGGATTCTTAATTAGGTCCAAGGCCAGTCTCTTGCAGAGTATAAAGAATTGCTTCAGTACTGTTTTCAGACCAATTTACAAGGTTAGAGGGACGTCTGAAAGGTTTGTAGAGCAGATCATCTGACGTATCATAAGCTTGTATTGTATTTTAATTCACATGCCACAATGGAGTTGAATTGAGGTCTGCAGCTGTTAGTGGTGAGGAGAAAGTCAAGTGATGGTGCCTTGACACCGACAACACTTTGAAATCAGCTTTTGTTGTACTGTCTATATAGTATCAGTGACGCCATACGAAAACGTTTTATTAACTAGAAACAGCCTTGACTTTGATGATTTTCATGCACCTAATACTGAAGCTTTTCAAAAATAATATAATTGAAGTGAAGATCTGTGTATGGTGACCTATGGCATTTTGGACACTGGGCTAAGAACATGTGTATTTTTGATTCAGCAATGGCACAAACACATCCTTTTCACTTCAACCTTATTATAAGCTGCTAGCAGTGTCTTATCATATAAAGATCTGAGTCCAAAACCTGGTGGAAAACTGGCAATTAAACTAAGAAAAATATGCATATTTCGACTTGACTCTCAACTCCTGCCTACTCCATTCTTTCATCTAGTTTTCTTTTCATCACTAAGTACTGAAGTAGCCAAAGGAGTCTGGTGTTACAAGTTCATTCTCTTTACTATTTTCACTTCTTCAAAAGTTAGCGGATTATCCCTTCTTTTAACTGTCAATCTTATCCCACTTACACTAACACAAATGTTTGGTTGTGCATTGAACTTATAGTGAAATATAACGCTGACATCGTAGGAAATTAGACTCATATCACGCATATTCATATTCAAATACATAGTGTATTTTATATGAGCAGCTTCATGATTTCATTCGTGTTTGTTATATTGTGTTTTTAATTACAAATGTGTCATGTGTATAATTCAGTTAGAAAGGGAAAGAGAAAAAAATTCTAAAACTCCCATTAGAAGTACAAACTGTAAATGTTTGAGCACGTCATATTGAACAACATTCTGAGGCACTTTCACATACATTAGTGCTTCCTTCTGAACATACTGAAACTGCGTTTTCTCATAAAGAGATAATGGGTGTTTTGACACACCTCTTCCTCTGGCGGAGCCGCAGTTGGTCTCCATTAGCAGAGGAGCAGAGCCCCTGGGAGAGCTGACAGTTGGGGGTGCTGGCTTGTTCGACAGGGTTATCAGTAGGTGGCCTGCAGCGGTTTCAACGCGCTCATACAGAAACACTGTGTTATTGAAAATGAAAAGCAGCAGAAGGAAAGTATGAGAGCGAAACATTTGGGAAGGCTGAGAAAAAGGCAACACAATTGAAATAGAAAAAAATAGAATTACCGCCCGAGAGTTGCATGCCTCCACCAACCAGTCAAGTAGCAGTTTACATCCATGTCTGTCCAGACTCATATATGTAGTGAATACTTTTTAGTGAGTATTTTTTGGATAAATGAAAGCTATCACTATATTGATGATACATATATGATTTCAGTGAATATACATTATGAATTTAAATGATTAATGAAGGATTATCATAGAGGTATTGGATAAACACATGTACTTGATTTCTATGTAACGATGTCTTCTTATAGAGTATAGCTATACTCTATAAGAAGACAGATTATACTGTATGTAGCTACATACAGTATAATCTTGTGCTTTTGTTTTCTCCTGGCATTTTCAGATGTGAAGCCTCTCAACGAGCAGTAGGTGAAGCTCACTCACTCACTCACAGGCTTGCGATTAGGTAGGCACGGTCCAACATGTTGTTTCCAGTCATGTGATTCCAATGACGCTCGAAATTCAGAATGAGGCAGGAAGTGCTAGTATCCCATCAAACATATTTGTGAATTTTTGCATAATTACTGCATCAACTCTCAAGTTACTAAAATCATGTTTGTGGTCATGTTAAGGTCACAGTGACCTTGACCTTTCAGTCAAAAGTGTCACCTGATGAGCTTTGTCCGACGAGCTGTAAAATACAGTATATATCAGTGACCTTGACCTTTGACTACCAAATTCTACTCAGTTCATCCTTGTGCCCAGTTGACGCTTGTGCAAATTTGAAGAAATTCTTTGCAGGCGTTCCTGAGGTATCATGTTCATGAGAATGGGACAGACATGAGGTCAGAGTGATCTTGACCTTTGAGAACTACATTCTCCAAATGGACGTTTGGCCTAATTTGAATAAATTTGCTTAAGGACTTCCTGAGACATTGCGTTCGTGAGAATGGGATGGACAACTCAAAAACATAGTGCCTTCAGCCATGGCTATTGCCAGCGCAGAGTCATAAAAACAAGAGTCAGGTCATTAGTGTGCCAAGGCTTATGGAAATAATTGAACAATGGGCTACACATTACCTATGGTAATGTCCATGAAGGAAGAGCAAATAAGCTATGCTATAGGTAAGTATAGATATAAACCTATTAACCTTTAATGTTCAAGTTAACATTAGTTAGCATTAGATAAGTACTGTCTTGTAACTTGCAAACACTCTCAATTACATCTTGCAGGCTTCAGATCCTCATCAAGGCAGAGCTGTTATGTCATTGTCTGATTTGGTTCTACGGCTTCCACCATGCACCACCTACAGGGCAAAAAAAGTCTAAGCTGCTGCAATTCTAACACTTGCACCACCTGCAGGCAATGTGTGTTATAGCTGCAGTTTACTGTAGGGAATGCTGCCCATGTGTCTGGTAGAATCAGTATCTTTTATACAAATTCTGAACAAGCTGCAGTATATCCATGATAAGTCAAAACCAGTATTCATTCATTCATTCATTCATTAACCATACTGCTTATCCCGAAGGGTCGCAGGGGGGGGCTGGAGCCAATCCCAGCTAACATTGGGCGAGAGGCAGGGAATCACCCTGGACTGGTCGC
>JAVQJV010118390.1:0-29738 GCA_036024995.1 Gadopsis bispinosus
TGGGCAGATCCCAGGCCACCTCGCTCATGAACCACTTGAAGCTCTTGCAGTTGAGGCGGTTCCTCAGCTCCTTCTGGGCCGTCATGTCTCCTGCTGACAGGTGGCGGTACTCGGGCCGACGCTGGTAGACGTATTCGGCGTATTCGTCCATCCACACCTCCGCCACGCGCTTCAGGTTCTGGAATCGGAGAGAAAGAACAGTTTTTTTTGTTTTCATTCGACATTGTGGGCAACTAGCTGACATCCAGCAACTAACAGTGTTCGTAACAGCAAACACCAGAGCCACAGCGACGATATGCCTGCGATTATACGTCATTGTGCAGAAAGAAAGAAGAAAAGAGAAGCTTTTCAGTTTGCTCATTGTTCAGGCATTTCTTTTGAGATTGGGGCATTCGATGTTCTCCAAACTTATATCGCAAGATAGACATCCAGTGTTTATAACGTTTGCTTTGTGTTGTTAAAGGTTTATCTTTAAGATGCAGTGTCTCATCCAAGAGTGGAGAGAGGAGGAAGAAGAGTTCAGAGTTTGGAGAGAAGCTGTATATGTCGCTCATGCTGTTAATATTTAGTTATTTGGTGTAAATGCCGGTTGCAGTTGATGCTAAAGGAAATCCTTTTCACTGTGTCACAGTAAAAAGCACTTCAAGTCAACTGGCTTGTTAGCAGCTCGTTGTGCTTCCGGGCATCACGTCTTCAGCGAAACACAGACTGAGCCGTCGTGGCTACGTCCTGCCATCCCTGATGTTTTGATTGATGTGACATGACAAAATGATCAAAGCCGCTCAGCAGAAAGTCAGCCAGTCATCAGACAGGACCTGTCATCATGTCGCAGAAGGCGAGGGATGAGGGAAAAATACAAGTACTGAAGAACTCAATGAGTACTGCAAATCTGGTTTGGCAGTTCCCGGACGAAAAAAGAAAAAAAAAAAAAAACAACAACCCTGATCTAGATCGTTATTAGTATGTTAAAAAATTCGAGTTGTTTCCCAAATTTTCCACTAACAACAAATGTGTATAACATAAAAAAAAACACGTAGTTTGATGTAGTGGTGTAGCCATTGTTTGAATACTTTACTACACATCATATAGTTCCAATAACGAGGCAGATACAGGACATGGATGCAACACTGTCGATACAGTAAACCTTCCAAGGATAAACTCGAGGGTTTATCAGGAGTCATCAGGAGCCAGACGATCCACTGAAGAGAGGAGCAGAAAGAACAGGAAGAGCAGGTGGTCTCTGGTGTCACTCCACGCTAACACCGAGACACCTGCAGGTCTGGTGTGAAGCCTCTGTCAAGACCACTTCCTGTGGAAAATGCTGCGCCAAGGATCTGTGTCGACTGGATTTTAACTTTAAGACGCAGGTAACAAAGTGAGAAGAGAAAGTGTCAGACAGAAATATCCCGAAACTTAAACTGGCCTTCTTTCATATTGTATCATCTGCCTGTTAGTGTGGCCTACATACGTGTCCCAAAGCGTTCGCTGGCAGGGGAGACCATTTTGTGCGATTGCACTTTTGCTGTTTTTCTTAAAGATGAAAAGTACCTTTTGGGTTTTTTTAATCTCAACTGCTCGACAACTTTTTAACCTTTTGCATCGTGTCACGAGTGTTTCTCACTAGGCGACAACAAAAGCTGGGAGTTTCATGTTCAAAACGTGTGCAAACATACGTCAAACCAATAAAGAAAAAGCATCAAACATTTGGTTTCATTTGCTCTTTCAATCGTTATAAACGCATCTCATTTCAGAATGAAACTCAAAAGCTAAGCAGGCGACTGACCAACACGGGCAGAAGCTAATTGCAAACATGAAAGATTTACACCCGAGCAAATGGGAAATCCATCCATCTGGAGCCTTTTGAGGTGCAAAGGAGTAAAAAAAACACCGAGCCTGTCAGCCGCCGAGGGACGGACGCATGTCTGAGAATACAGATGTTAGCAGCCTTGGAGGTACGGACGGAGAAATGAATGAGAACAGAGGTTCAGCGAGCCTCCCCGGAGAGTATAAATACAAATCGCCTGGCCTTTGGGGGTACAGATGTAGAGGAATAATGCCTCGAGCCACACACAGAATCCCCGTAGCACAGCTCATCGCCTGCAGCGAAACTCTGGCTCTCCAGGTGAACTGGAGAGAACATGAAGCTCTATATCCCTCCATGGTGGCTGGACTCGGGGGGAGGTGCTCCCCGGCTGAGGGGAGTGTTCTGTAAAATAACTACGGCATCTTAACGCGCACAGAGGACATTATTGACACCATTATTCTCACCATGAAACCATTGTAGGGACAATAAAATGCCCAGAAACAAGAGGAAAAGAGAGACCTGGATGTAATTCTCACCTCGGGCAAATCACTTTTAGACTGAAGCTTCTCTCGGTGAAATATGACCAGAACCTCACCGTGGCGGTTGCCCGAGTAGTCTCAGGTAACGTTTGGCAGTCCATGTGAAATTATTTGGACAATAGTGGCGATCCCTGCAGATATTTACAGTGCTCAAATAAAAGGTTGGCAAAAAAATAAAAAAAGTATTTTCCCAAAATAATAATATACAAAGATGTGGGGTTTAGTTCGTGCGAGTGTCACGAGCTAACGCTTTGACTAGTAAAAGCTGGGTCACCAGTAACGGCCGGGGGTGTGGTCGACACAATCTAAGAAAGGCCGGCCTCCCCAAATATGACCAATTCTACTCATCAAACAGGGAATTAGAAACAAAGGCCTGCTTCAGATGAAGGCCTGGAACCTTCTGCAGCCCAGCTAAGGCCCCGGCTGCTATCTGACAAAATACTGTAAATAAATGGCATCATCCCGCAAGATGCTGTGTTCCAAAACAAAAATGTATCCACTTTGGCATTTTCAGGTCATTTTTGTGACCAAAGAAAAGCCACATTCCATTCCTCCTCTTCTGCGCCGCCGACAAAACCTTTCTGCAGCGCTCTCCTTCCACAGACTCCCCTCATCTGTCTTCACCCAAACTACTTTCTGTGCAGCTCATTGCATTTGTGGCATTTTCCTTCCTTTCTTCGTCTTAAGTGTCAAGTGTGTTTTGTTGCTGCTCTTGGCATTTGCCATTCTTTTTAAAACGTTTTCAAATACATCCAAGTGGTTCCTTTTGTCTGCCGCCTTGGTGAAAACTGATTTAAATGCAGCGTCGCCACGGCGTTTCGTCTCTTTGCATGTTTGTGCAGAAAAGGGAAAACTCTTGCTTTCTCCACCACCAGCCAAGCTGAAACGTGTATTTAACGGTATGTCAGGGAGTTCAGCCCACATTGTGTAGTGGAGCTCTTTATTCGTTGTCTGACTGCAATGAGGACAAAAACCCAAATGATCTCAGAATGGTTTGTATTGTTGATCGAGATGTACAGCAAGTTATCCCGACGTCTCATTTGTTCCTGATGATACCAAACAAACGGAGAGAAGAAAAAGGACACAGGGGACAGAACAGAATTCTCCACAGCCCCGAGGTACAGTAAGTATTTCTGTATGGTTACACCTGCTGCCCGTCTGACATCGGCATTCAATACAGCCTCTGGGGGGGGCTAATGTCCAGGGCGACGAGGCAATAACAAAGGCCAAAAGGCTTAATTACACATTCAGCCGAACCAAACGGAGCCAGGCGTCAGAGTGACGCCGAGTTCAGCTACAGGCCGGAAGGACCAAGACGTTCTCGTACTGTGTCGACGTGGCATAAAGAAACGTGTGCTCGTTATTAGGGAAACTGTAAGATAATGCGACTGCAGGTTAAAATATATGAAAGGGTGCTACAATTAGGATTTTTTTTTTTTATTAATGGCTCTTTGTCATTTAAAGCATTTCTATAACATTTTCAGACTCAAGATGGACAAAAATAATAATAATAATAATAATAAAAAGAAAGGGTTCAAAATCGATTCAGCAAAACCAGAGATATCGTCTTTTTTAAGCCATGTATTCTTCCTCTTGAAGAGGCGCCTACATTACCCACAATGCAACTCGGAGCTTGCTGCTGACAGTTCAGATTAGGAAGGTAAGAAAATACAAAACCATCTCCATTTACCTACACTGGACTTGAGTTGGAGCAGAAGCCTGAAGAAAATATGTAACATGCTATAAAACAATCTGAGACTCACCCTGGCCAGACTGACCCCACCGGGAACTTTGTAGGGGACGTACTTCCTGTAGATGTGTCCTACCCTGGAGCAAGGGATGTCCTCCATCCGACCTCCACACATCCACACCTACAGAGAGATCGACAGACGAGAGACGATATCAGGGGGGTTGGTCAAACAGGGAGAATATCAGATGAGCTGACAAGGTCAACCAGTCAGAGACATGTCTACAAAGAAAGCAATGGAGAGCAATAAAAGGTGAGGATGACTGAAGCAGAGGGACATGTGAGAGAGGGATACAATGAGGGAGAGGACCTGGGAGAAAGAGCAGCTATGAATCCTCTTCTGTGACGAGTGCAGGCGTGAAGTCGCCACGAAACCACTCGAGTGTTCACGAGTTTCGAGACCGCAGAGAGCAGGAAGAGCGAACGACCTCAAAGAGAACAAGTCAATCATGCTTAGCTGACTGACGAGGTCTGAGGCTGGATTTGTTGCGCTACTGTTGGAAGGCAGAGCCATCTTTCAAAGTCTACAGCGTGAGCGTCTTTGACATTCTTAAAGATAGATTGCTCTGATTAAATGTAGAGTAATCACCCAAAATGTGAGCTCCGAAGGTCAGACAGCGTGTGTGAGTGTGTGCACTCTTTGAGATTTGGCATTTCTACTGTCAGGATCTAAAGACACGCCGCTGAACTCCCTTCCTCTTCGTGTTGCATAAATCTTTTGACAGCAAAATGGTCCTGCCTGTGTCAAACCAGTACCACAGCTGGCTGAAATCAAGTGTGGCCATCCCAGCTAACCATCGCCGCGTTTTTAAACCTCAGTCTGAAAACCGGCTCTGAAGTGTTTATTGTCAAAGCTACATGAGGATGAGCTCCTATCAATCTGCATTTAAGCTGCATTATCGCACAACAACCGTATAACAAAGTGAATGCTGTAGTTCACGCGAACACCCAAAAGGTTGCTAGTTGTACGGCTGGAGATGAAATACACGTGATTTGTAGTTAATGAGCTACTAGCAAACACTCACTGCCATGGTCCTTTACCACACATCACCACACTCCTCCTCCTGCCGTGACTAGAATCTCTCGCCCACATAACCAACATTTTTTAACGTCATTCGTTCTTTATTTATTTCACAATTTTGCCAGTGCGGGGCTTTTATTCAGATTGACTTGCAGTGCCTTAAGACGATGGAGTCGTTCCCAAGGACACGCGTCTGATGATGGACACAGACTGATCACGTAGGAAGCAGAGTAAATCAATAATGAGGGGAAAACGTTGCTCTTTCCCTGACTGATGGACTTTTGCTTTGGACTTTCCAGTGTGTTGACATTCTGCATCGCTCCCCTTCCTGATCCTCCAGAGTGGATATCAGCTGGCTGCTATTTCAATTCAATTACTCCTTGTCAAGGTTGTTGCGCCACTCCAGCTTGGACAAACCGAATCGGGGGAAATAACAGATAGAATCCACCGTCTCCGCATGTTGCTGCAGGGAAGGTCTGATCTGCTGCGCCAATCCCGTGCCGTCGTCTTCATCCCTGGCTGAAACACTTGAGCTTAATAACAGGGGCGACTCGCTGCTGGAGGGATCACGAGCTTGAATTCAGCGCCCGTAAGATTAAATTGAAAGTCTTATCACTCACCTCAACACACGACCTCTACAATCTTCTCACCTCAAACCACGAAGGCTAAAGCCACGCCGCCGCGGCACGGCTTTATCGTCTATTTAAAAATAATGATACTGACGTTATTTATATGGCGCTTTTCAGAAAAACAACAACGCAGTTACAAAACGCAACGACGTTGGTGCCAGTCAACATTCTACAACGCAGATGGCCCCGTCGACCCATTTCCCCCGGGAACATCTGCATTTGCGCACAAGTAATTAATCTGATTATTTATGTCTGCTGGGAGTAATCACATTTTTTTTAAGTCATGCAAATGAGGGCCATGGTTTCCTTCTTCACGAGGTTAATAGACAAGTAGCCCGTGGCAAGTAGCACTATGGAGCAATGTTTATCTGAGCGGGTCCCTGCCAACGCAACACACATTCCTGCGGGTAAAATGTGGTGGCGGTCACACGCAAAGAAATGTGGCAATGTGCCACTGATAGCAGGGAGGAAGCAGGCATGCAAACAATGCAGCTACTCCACAATGTGGCTTTGTTAATGTTTTACGAGGAAGGAAACGCACTTAGTGATACACACATTGCCTTTGCGTTGAAAGGACAAAGATATTTAGGATAAAAGAAAGTGTTAATTAAAGGAAGGGAACTATTCCTGTTAATTAAATTCAAAAATCTTTCTGCTAACTCGACTTGAACAGCCAAGTAAGCCAGTTTCCATCCTTTTCTGCAGGTCGTTGCTCATTAACCTAAAATATGCAACAGGTCTACGGATGAAGTGAATGTTACTCGAGCCTTTTTTCTACACATTTGAATTTAGGGAGGAGTTGAACAAACACTGACATCAAAGCCGACACGGTCCAAAAAAACAGGTTACGACGCTGTAATAACATCCCATCAGATATCCCCCTCCTCCCTTTTTGTCTTTAGGTCGCCTGTAAACTGAAAACCAAACTTAAAGCTGCCCACTTTATGATTTTGATAACGTTGACGTGAAAAGTCGCCTCAAGTGAATCTTTTGAAGGCTCTTCTCTCAGTCTTTGTGTGATCAACCAGCACTTGGCTAATTGCTGTTACAAAGCTATTAGTTACTAAAGTCACAATGTCTCCTGTCCACACTTTGTATAGTCACCATTAGAGTAGATGTAGACTAACCGTGTCCACCTTTTCTATTATTGTCGGTTGTGCTAAAGGTTCAGCATTGCATGTTGTTCGTCTGTCACTAAAGTGAAGTGTCATTTTAAGAGATACTTCTTTTCATAAAACCACATCCATATAAAGGGATCACTATAGCTCCGTCTGTTTTCTCTGCTCTTTTGCCCTCCTGCTGCCCCTGTGGAGGCAAAATAATTAGGTCCTGTTCCAAACTGGAAATTGTAAAAGCCTTCGTGTGTGTGTCACGTGTGATGCACCACTGCTATGTCAGTATCAATTAGCACAACAGAGGAACAAAAGGAGGGTTTGCACTAATACGTGGAAGCAGCAGAAGGTAAAACAATTTGACAGTGAATTTGATTTGGATGCTCAATTTTTATAAACAACAAATCCACTCCGCTGGAGATTTCACCCCAAGGAACAGCATCCAGTATCGCACTGCAGCATATGTGCAATCAAATCAAACCACCCAGCAGTGGTCTTTGTGCTTAATTGAGTGAGACGACAAAAGTCCTTACTCATCCAAACCAAAATTCAATTATCGTGACGGGCCGTTCTGTCCATCCAGCGCTCACTGACAGAGACAGCCGAGAGGAGGGGCAGGCGAGCTCTTAACATGCCGGCCAAGTCGCAAGCAGTTGTGGCTACGCTGTAGAATAATTCATGCTGAAGCACCAGACAAAAGCATAATCTAATATGTTATTCTGAGTGTGATTAATGTGGAGAGTCTTCCATGCTGCAGGAGTATGTTCGCCTCAAATTACTGGAACAAGGGTTTGAAGCCATAAGGCAGAACATCTCATAGTTAAAGAGCTGTGGAGAAACATGTGAAACACAACGTTTCCTCCTTAAAAGGCAATTCCACGTCAAAATATAGACAGACAGCTGACTAGTTAACTAGAAGGAGCTCTGGAGGACAGAGATCCAGCAACAACTGTTGTTCTCTCAAAATCAATATATTTTAGATTCCATTTAACCCTTAATTTAATTTGTAACAAGAATTATGCAAAAGATGAGAATGCAAATAGTATGTAAAAAAATATACTGTTGAATATACAGCTCAAACTTTACCATACTTTTCTTTTTTACCTTGTTTGGCATCTTCTATACAAGGTACAACGTCTATACAACGATGCAGTGTTTTATGATCATACAAAATAATATTCAGTAACAGCATGCATGGAACATGGAAGGACCCACCTACTTGTTGGAATACAAATCAACACACAAGCACAGAGGTCAAAGTGACACTATTGATTATTTATATTATAGTGGTGTTTCATATTTTTTATAAATTCTTTTTTTTTACCTTGAAGGAGATCTCGTACTGTTCTCCTCCCCAGATCTCCAGACCCGTGTCATATCCTCCCAGCTCCCAGAACCACTTCCTGTCCACAGCAAACAGTCCGCCCGCCATCACTGGTGACCTGCAGGACACACAAAGGATTACAGTCACACACAATAAACCCAGACTGGGCGTTTCTCCTCTCATAACGCGATATAATATTGAATCAGCACATCTCTACTTGGATGGACGGTGACCAGCACCACAAAGAGGAGAGCAGCGGTTACTGGACTGACTCCCTCAGTAACTCAGCCACTTCTCCTTATACAATACGGTGTTGGGTCACACGACTAATTCTTGGATCTGTAAAATGTACCGTGCTGCATTGCGAGAACATGCCACCGACGCTACTTTTTATTTTGCTCCATTGTGGGGAGTTTAAATGCTGGAGAGTAAATATAGAAGTCAGTAGCGAGTCATTTCAGACACTGCTAGACAGAGATTTGACTGTTTCAGCACCATAAACAGCGAAGATGACAAAAGAAAACACTACATCCAGATATATTGTTGTTCCTCTCTTATTCAGTATTCCAAATGACTTGTTTCTGTTGGACTTTCCCGAGGCTTGCGTTTGTTCCCCCCCATGTCCACGTAATGTTTGGACATTTTGTGAAGAGGACAAAATGATGACGGACGTTTAACAGCCGACGTTCGAGACTACAAGAGGCGAGTATTTCACAGCGAAAGCAGCTCTGTCAGTGCACGGTTCTACCCTGGTGATCAGGCTGGTGATCCACATATATTACTTGTGTAATATTCATTACACTCTAGCATTGCATTTAATAGAAGGGGAATTTACTACTCTCACTCCACTTGTTTTCCTTGAACATTCAAGTCACGCTTGTACATACGAGCTCATTCTGCACAGCTGATCCTATGAACTAGTGTCCGTTTCTGACCACGCACGATTGCCTGATATTGTATTACAGTTTACAGGCTGTAAGATGAGTCGGGGTTTATTATTTGTTCCCAGTGACGCCCTGCACAGTGCGCAACCAATCGGCCCGTCTGATCCATTGTGAAATCTGACCTGTACGACAGGCTCTGCGGTGCCAAACCACATAATGGTCCTCAGCGCAGAGTGCAGAGGGAGCTGGTCCCTGGAGTGGAACTGAACGAAATGTATTGAACGGTTTCTCATCGGGACAGCGGTGTCAACTGGTAGCAAGCAGGAGGGTGGAGATAAATGTATAATTTCATAGTTCAACACGCAAGATGGTCTCTAACTAAAGCGAGATAGACGCTGGTGGATAACCGGGAGAAATACAGAAACGGGTTCTCTCATGTTTATATTCCAGAGACATTTCAGAGTCTGAGGGAATCTGTGACAACGCAGGAAGAAGGCGGGCTCAGAGTAGAATACCGCTTCAATTCAAATCCAATACAAAACACTGACGGGTGTGTTTACACTGAACGGACAGAGATGTGCGGACGAAAGAGGTGTGAGGAGAGAAACTGGAGGAAAATAAGTTGTTGTCTGAGTCTCAGGGTGGAATTCCGGCTCAAAAAGGCCCACACCTCTGCGGACCTATGCACAGAGGGGTGTTATGGGTAACCAGAGGTCACAGAGGCTCGCGATGAGGCCGACACCCCCCAAATCTCAACAATGCGTCGTGTGGAGCATCAAGCAACGTGACTGGTTGAGCCAGCTCCTGTCAAGAGGTGCTTCATAATGGAAACATACTCCACATTAGTACAAGTATATATAATAACACACACACACAGTCGTTCATCGTTCCTACATTGTTTTCCAGCTACCGATAACATCTGTACACTGGAATATTTGTGCTGAACAAAGGTTTATTTAAAATTTTGAGCACATAAGCTGAGAAGCAAAGTGAAATAAAGCGTGTGCTTCAGACTGCACAAAGTGTAGCGATCGCAAACTGTTGTGTGGCCACCGGGAGTGTGTGAGGTGAGCCGGGAGAGCATGGACACTGATTTGCTGGGTGGAGATTGTAAGCTCTTGTTCGCCGGAGGGAGAAAGCGCAAACACACCTCACCCCCCGGGAGTCGGTGTGGAATGAAACACACACTGGCTGCAGGACAGACAACGCGGATAATCTCACAGCTCAGATGGAGTCGGTGAAAAGGGGGGATCGTTTAAACGCAAGTTCCCGAGTAACAGCCAGCGGCATGTCGAGCTGCGAATACGTGCCAATAAGCGCCGTTTACTTTACGCTGTTTTTCGCCAAATATTAGATTTGTCAGATGCAATTACTGGGGGAAGTTATGTGATTTGGACAGTAAACATTTTCGATTCAATTGGTTCTGCATTAAGGCTTTTATAAGCTGCAGAGGTTTTACACAGCAGACGACTGCGTGGATATTTATCGCGGTCAGAGCAGGAGCCGACGCTGGGCTCCGAGTGAAGGGAAGACAACAGGGAGGAGGGAAAAAAAGACACCAGGATTTGGCAGCATTTCAATTTGAAAGCTGCTGTTATTACTGAACACAGCAGTGCAGCTAAAGGGTTGTACGTAGCTTTGACGAGGCTTGTGAACTACGTCTAAAATGTCAATTTTAACTAATAATCATACCAATTTTGATGCGTTTTTGCACAAGGAAACCAGTAATTATTTATTTTAAAGAGACCTGGTCTGGAGAATTCCTTTCACATTCACTTGCACCCTTCAGAAATAATCATTCTTATTCTATTACTCAGTGGATCATCAGAATAATTGAATATTCAATACTGAAAATATTCAAGAGCCTCAGCCTAATTCCATTTTATTTGCGCTGATATATTTATCATTTGGTTACAGTAGAATAGAAATTATTTTGGTGAGTGAGGTACAGGAATATGTACATACATCGGGGAACTATTGATATTTTACAAGTGGCCATTTACAGGAAAATGTACCTGAAAATCTGAAAAGTAATTCTACACTTTCGATTTTCAAGCAAATAACAAGTGTTTAACTTTAGGACAGCGCAACACTGTCGTACACAGACGTTTAGCCTCATCACGATGATGCGTCATTGACTCCAGCTGTCCAACGCTCCTACAGCTCTGGTTGACACACAGCACTTGAGCTGTCGTGCAACGTCCGACCCCGCGACTCTGCAGTGATTGTCAAAAAGTGCCGACCTCCATTTACGACGACCCGTTTTCAGAGGTTTCTCTGTTCTTCCACACATGTGAACACTCGACAACACACCCTATTAAAGGCACCGTGGATTACAACAGGACAAGAATAGTTCCCTTCCCCTCTTCCGCGAAACAGCAAGCCGCTGTTAGGAACTCGAACACATCTGTAGCTGCAGAGCACTTCATTTAAAATGGTAATGTGCCGACCCGAAGTCACCACTCACACTGCTGCTGCCGTGTTGCTTAGGCAACTACTTTGTTCAGCCGGTGTTCAGGAACAAGTTGTTGGTGAAAGGCTGTTTTGCTGGAAGTCATTTAATTGAAGTCACCCTTATGTGCTGTAACTATATTATATATCTTTAAATGAAAACAATACGCCTCTGACTGTGTTAGGTATACTGACAAAACGATTGATGAAAGGTCTGGGAATGTGTAGTTTAATGCTTCAATTAATGCCAATTCCAAACATGTAGCCACTGTAGCAGCAAAGCTGGTACAAACCGGAGTCGCTTTGGTGATGCTTACGCTTCATCTGGCGCCATTATTAGGTCGAATTATCAATGTATCCAATACTCTGTTGTTTGAGTTTAGTGCTAATTAGTATTAGCATGCTAACATGCAAAGCTCAGGCATCATAGCTGCTAAACATGATCATGTTAGCATGCTGATATTGGCATTTAGCTCAAAGCACCTCTGGGCCTAAGTGCGGCTTCAGGAAGCTGCTAACGTGACTGTAGACTCTTTTGAAATGCCATCCCTGCTTTGACGGTGAACACAAACACACAGTGACATCCTGCAGTGACTCCGTTCCACTGCCTGCTCACAAACACTACGGAGGCGCGAGCTCAGTATCCACCTGGGCGATGGCACAAAAAAACATGCGCAGCCGAGTCTTTCAAACATTTATTCTTGCAGTCGTGACCAATGACTAATTACCTTCTCAACCATTTTGATGTTACATTTTATATCTTCAAGAGAAGGAAATCACGTTGAAAACACAGTGGCAAATTGGATTTGCGCAGTACAGCTGCAGACTTGTACTTTCGGCCAGTGAACTGGATTAAGATTGACTGAACTGACCTCAACGGTTCTGAAAACTACGAGAAAAATACCATAAAAAGTAAAATACTGGGCTGTGCGACATTTGTACTCTTCAGTTATTCTGTGATTAAGTCTTTTACTTTGATACCTGCTCCCAGCAAATGTTGTCCATAACTTAGCAGCTTCTCCAGCTGGACAAAAAGTCCACTGGAGGGAATAAAAAAAGAAAAAGGTTTAGCTCAATTTGCTATGAATATGCCAACTCACAATTTAGATTTAATTAGAAATGCTCAAGTTGATATGTTCTATTTCAGTCTATTGACCTTGAGGAGCGAGCGAGTCGAGGCCTGAGCTCATCGCTAAATAAAACACTGAAGTCTGAAGGAGGGACGAGAGACAGAAGGAAAGAAAAGAGAGACAGTGACAATCTCACACACACACACACACCTTCAAGATGGATTTTGCTGTCCTACTGTGCCTCATTCTCCGCTGCGGCAATGTCAATCAGAATGAAAATGAAAATCTTTGCGGCTCATATTGGATTTGCACTGATGAAGGTCATTTCATTGGGCAAGAAGAGCACACTAATTCACAAAATGAGGATTGATTCTGATCGTTCCGCAGCTCAGTTCTTCGTCTTTAGCCTCTTATCTTCCTGCACAACGGCCGCCCCGCCTGACGATACCTTCTGTATTTCGACAGGACACCCAAATAGTCTTTGGCATCCAAACACAGAGAAAATGTGTCTAACTAATCCCTCAAGGCTCACAAATGAAGTGTCTGGCATCACATGCAGAGTTATGTGGCCTTTTACAAATAGCAACGTCTGTCTCTGGGTACAGCTTATTTATTTATAAGGCTGCCCATCTGTGCTTCTGCGTGTCGAGGAAGGACACCGAGGTCGAACGCCATCAGTCCTGTCTGCAGTGGCGTAACATTACCTGTAGTAATGTACCCACGTGTCTGTGCTTTGTCTTTGTTTAAATTCAAATTTAATGACAAGTTTCCAAAGATAACTACGCATGTAATTGAAACAAGCAACAAGTGTTCAACTCATTTTCATTTCAATCAATTTACCGTCACTGTTTCAATTAAACGTGACATTTTATAGACTAAATGATGGATCAAATTGGGAAAACGCCACCATTTCCCAAATATCAAGGTGATAAAAGCAACAGTCCAAAACCCCAAAATATTCCATTTACAATGATACAAAACTAGAGAAAAGCAGAAAATCCTCACATTTGAGAGTCTGGAACGTGCAAGTATTTTGAGCATTTTGCTCGATGAATGAGACATTTATAATTTTCTGTAAATCTAAAACTTGTTTTACCATTAAAAACAAAGTCAGTGTACACCCCAAATGCTGTTAATAATCTATATTACAATGAGCAATAATAACATCATAACGTAATGAAGAATATCTTTTCCTGAAGCTCCCAACTCCAAAAATCTAATGACTGTTTTCAAGGTCAAGAAATAACTTTCACATTCAAATCATATTAATGTATTTCCAGTAACCTCAAGCAGAGCGTTGGTGACAAAATGAGGGATAGAACGGTTTAACCGACACCGAGAGCTTCGTTAAACTGCAGAAGTGAACCCAAACACAGAGGATCAGCTTTCTCTTGTTGTTCTATGCTATAGCTCCGCTAGCTGCGACCTTCAGACTGCAGCTCCGACTTGCGTTTCATCAAGACTCTGAGGCGACACGCCAGAATGCAACGCCGTGCTAAACTGATCTTGCGCAGCTCGAAGCGCCTGTGCTTTTGCTAAGATAATGGGGATAAGATTCTCTCGTCACAATAATAACTGCACTCACTCGAATGGTTCACTGGGGTCGTCCTTCTGCAGCTCTGTAGGGATGGGTATCCGCTTGTAGTACATTTCCCAGTCAAACGCCCCTCGCATGGCGTCCCCCGCCTGCGTCTCGTAGCCAAAGTTGTCGTGGTCGATCACGTCGATCATCGGACACACGATGGTCTTCCTGTTGTGGGCGATTCGGTCTGAAAGACACAGAGCGAGACAGACGGGTTGATAGACAGTTGACAGTAGACGTGACAATAGACGGTGTCGAAAAGTTGTTCCCAAGTTCGTTGGCGTCAGACCGCAACTCCTCTTTACTGGAGCTGTGAGCAGGTCAACCAAAGCACGATGTATCCTTCTCAGACGGTTTAATTTGAACAGGTTTTAGAGCCAAATACGAGAAAAGTACAAGAAGAGTATAACATAACATTTCTTCTACATGTGGCTTTGTGTAGAGGAAATGCTATATTTTTCCATCGTGTTTCTATCATCTTGCGACCCGTCACATTTACTTTGAGAAGTCATGACCCTCAGGTTGGCAACCACTAAATGTTTTATTTGCTTGATTGATAGGTCTATCAGTCAGCTGTAGCAATTACCCATTTTTCATCCACTACACAGTTCCACCCGTGCAGGCTCCACCGTGTCACCCAAAGTTCGATTAATCAAATTCATTTGATTTATGGAGAGACGGAGGAGATGCCCATTTTATATGTGCAGCAGTGGGTGCTACCTCACATGAGAGATGACTGCTAACGGCATTTTGTTACTACCACCCTCTCCGTAACGTACGGTGTCGATGTCATAGTCATGTTACCGCATTAAAATAAAAGATGCTAGTCTAAACACTAAAGGTTCCTGAGCTGATGAGTTGCGTGCGTTTGTTCCTCACCCAGCAGAGGAGGCAGCCAGTTGACGTTGGACTCACAGTGGGAGTCTAAGAAGGTGATGACCTCTCCTTTAGCGGCAGCGGCTCCAAGCAGGCGAGTCCTGATCAGCCCCTCCCGTTTCTTGGTTCTCAGGATGCGAACCTTCGGCAACCGCACCATGTACTCTTCTAGTGCCACCTTTAGGTGCTCTGCAGAGATTGAGACAGCAGTAATCAGAATGGTGGATGCGTCAGAATAAAACAATATTGGGGCAATCCGAAAGCCAAGTGTCCACCCAGAGCCTGGTTCTGCCTGAGGTTTCTGCCTGTTAAAGGCAGTGTTTCCTTGCCACTGTCTCCTAGTGCTGCTCGTGGTGGAAATGTTGGGTCTGTACATATAGAGTTGGTTTAGACTTGTTCTATATTAACAAGTACTGTGAGATAACTCTGTTATGATATAGAGCTATAGAAATAAAATTGAATTGAACTGAAAGTGGTTAGGGTGCATTCCACGAGCCCGGTTCAATTCCGTTTTCCCATAACGTCCTTCCCCGATCTCTTTCCCCACATTTCCTGTCTGTCCACAATCAGTACAAAATAAAGGCATAATAACAGGAAGATAAAAGCACCCAAAGCAGTCAGTTCACACCCCTTGTCCACCGATGCCACGGCCTCACTAACATGCTCTCTTACAGAAAGTATCAAAGACAACTAAACCATCACACAGGACATCTGGCTTTGCCACATGGCTCCAGACTGAAATGTTTCCCTTAAGGCCTCTACATCAGAACACAGTGGGACAGACTTTATAGCTTCACTTTCTTCTCAAATTGCAGTGACGCTCAACATTTTACCAAACAAAATGCATAATGTCCTGTAAGGGAATCACATAGACAGCGTCCTCTGATGTTCTGTTGAGTTTATTGGTCGGCGAGTAAATCACACAATGCAGAAAGTCGGGAGTCGTCGGTGCAACACAAATCTCAGGAAGGAGGAAGATGTCAGCAAAATGCCAAGCTTCTTCTGCTAAAACAGCAAATATACTAGAACAGACTGGAAGGTGAAAAATCACAACACGTACAGAAAGTAAAAGCGAACCAAGAAATTCAAAAGGAAGCATCAGTCAGTCCGATAGAAGGCTATATGCGCACCCTTTTCTCCGAGCTTTCCTCAGAGCGGCCTTCCACAGAAATCAATCCTGCCCTAAATGGAGCCTGTAAATCTTTCTGCTTAAACTTCATGTCAGTTCTGACAGGTGACAAAAAAATAAAAAATAAGAAAACTGAGCCAGAGTCAAGGCCATGTTTCATTAGCTGTCTGTCTACGGTCACTGTGTCCAACGCCGCTCCAGCTGTTTTTATGTCCCTGCCCACTGAAGTGGCATTTAAGCACTTTAAACTTTTTGTCGAAATAAATCATCACTGTGATAGGGCCATGATTTAAAAGAGCCCATATAAACCATTATGGTTTGGAAAAGGGGTCAGCTAAAGCACCAACGTAGCATTTTCTTTGGACCCCTGGAACTACCTGCCTCTCTGTCCCGCTCAGATATGTGTAAAGGCTTCCGTTTCATGCCACCCGTCATCTCCGTGCTTTTCAGTCTCTGTTCACTCTTCAGCCCAAATCCTCGACACGGTGCTGAGACGCATTAACGCCATCTTGACTGGAAGTCCTGACGAAACACCATATGGTGCAAACCAACTGTTCAAGATGGATTCCAGATACGACGCCGTCCACCGCGAGAAGACACGCGCACGACAGATGCACGACGTGACTCCGCAGTGCTTTTTATCAGTCTGTCTCCTTGAACACAAACTGTTTTGCTTTCAACCAAAAACTGTCGCCTGCAGTAAGTCTGCAGAGGCTCCGTCACACATGCAAAGTGCCTCCAAACGAATGAGTCTGAACGTCACTGCCAATGCAGCAATGTTTGTTTTTCAGTGCATCTGTTTCCTGCACATGAATCACCCCACGAATTAAAAAGAGATAAGGTTGGCGCTATTTTATATTTGTATTAAAAAAAAAAAAAACACCACTAAAGAGGCAGCAGCCAGTGTTGCTCCAAAACAATTAAAGAGGTTATGAAAGAGTAAAGCTGTTGCACTGACTGACATGTTCCTTAATTGTTATCAACACAGCAGGTTTAATCCCCTCAGCTTGTCGACAGCGCAGCTCTTTAAGGAGTTTTTAATCGTTTCCTGATGTCAGTGTTTGGAGGCTGCTACATCCCCCTGTGGCTACGCAGACCTGGTTCGGCCCGGGGATTGAACATCAATACTTCCTTTTCTTTGGTACGGACCAAAACACGTCCATCACGCAGCAGAGGGATGGAAACTGTAAAGTAGCGAAGGCTGGCATCAAATGTTCGATCGACAGCGGCGCGTTGCCGTCTACTCATCTTGGCTGTGGGAAGCAAAGCTCCGATGTGGTATCGGCACCAAAACACAGCCCTACACTTGTTAGTACGATGGGTACCGTGCTGGTTCAGTCCCACCACCATTCTTATCCTTTAACGGGTTTACCTACTAAACAAACTTCAGACAATTTAGATCAGTCCTCACCATACAGCCCACCGATACCTCGCGCAGGTAGGATTGTTGCTCCTAAACAAAACACCATGGTTGTACACACACACTTCCAGCAGCAGTGCGATATGCAGTGGAAGTCATAACCCTGTGCATCAATTCCGATTCAAACTTTAATTCACTTTTATGGCTGTCCATCAGTGGGATTCCAACAACCAGAGTAGTGAACGGTTACCATCTTCCCGTTAACTGTGATTTGTTTCCTTATCTTCTCTGCCCCCGTCTCTAAACGTCACCATAGGAGGCGTCTGTAAAGCCTGACAAAAAGGGCCGTTATTTGCAGGATATAGCCAGACATTAATAAAATATTACCTGTGTTAGAATTCCTCATTGACAGTAGCTCTTACCACTGTCACTGAGGACCCCCCCCGCCAACACAACCACTAATAGGATTCTGAATATGAGAGGAGAGGACGGAGGAAAGACATCAGTCCTTTCAAGCCGTCACAGGAAAATGTGGAGCTGCTAAAGATGGCAGTCTTTATCTCTGCAGCCCGTTGTTTCATTCTTGCTTTCAATTTTGCCCCTCCGTTGTTATCTCTCTTCATCTTCCCGCCCTCATTCGGATCGTCCTTCTGTTTTGATGCTGTCTGGCAGCAGCTGCCTCTTGGGAAAGGCCCTCCCGATCCCAACGGACAGCTGAGACACTGAAAACAGCAGGACCAGCCAAAACCAACAAACCTGAAGGCAGCGGGTCCTCAGATCTGTCCCTCGTCCCTCTCACAATCTCCCTTCATCCTCCTTCCCTTTCTCTCTCCAGTCATTTATTTGGTGTTAATGAGCCGGCGTAACTGACAGCCCATCTCCTCAAGACAAACAGCATCAAGCTCCGCCATCACTTCCCCGGAAAAGCCAGTCCAAGCCAGAGTGTCTGGGACCAAGACCACATCTGAACAAAATTAGAAGGGAGCGGTAATCAAGGCCAGAGTGAGGAGGGCTGTCCATCAGACAGTCACACAGACCCTCTGCCCAGGATGCAGCCTGCCTGACGTGACTGGGCTCAGATTAACCCACGTTACATGTGTTAAAGTTAAAGTCAGTGCCCAAAGTGATAATTCAATCTGTTTGTGACAGAAGCATAAAGACAGGAACATATTTGAGATACAACAGGATAAAGAGTATTTTCAGGGTATTTAAATCGACATCAGATGGACACGGGAACTGTAGTGCTTTAATCCACAGTCCCCAATTTAGGGGGCAAGATAGTAATTAGGTCAGCTATCTTATATTATAAGCACTATATAAACTATAATGACAGATTTTATATTATAGCATGCTATGAAAACTAAATAGGAGGGTTAAAGTATTACTGCAATAGCATTATTTATATATCGTGATATATTCTTGTGGCGCGCCAGATGAAAATGTCTGCTTTTGGCTAATCCAGCAAGCTAAAAACACAGAGATGCATACTTCATCACTCTGATGCAAAATCGTCCAATAATGCTGCAAAACGATTTTGCCCATTGATTTGCAACATTGCCCACAACGGACAAACGCACCCAGCGGCGTGAAGCGATGAGCGACCACGGCTTTCAGATTGTCTCATGATTTATCAGGATGCATGCAAAGATGAAGTGTCAGGACATACAGTCTTTATACCATGACTGCAATGTACAATCAATATACAATCAGGTAATAACACTGTTATTAAGTGTCCGAGCTCTGCCTACTAAATCCGACGGTTGGTTTTATGTGCCTCCTTCATTTGCTTTTAATGCTTTCTGTTGTCCTTCGAATGTTGAATACAATGAAGTAATTCACCTGTAAATTAATAATCACAAAATGAATATGTGCTGCGGGGTTTCGACACAGAATCTTGTGGGTGCCACCCTTATGGGGAAGGGGCGAGCCTTTGCCTTCATAACACGGCTATAAATCAGCAAACGAGATGTTAACCATTAGGGGACTGATTCAGGCTAAAGTTGTGCCCTGCATGGGATGATTCTTACGTAGCCGTGCTAACGATAGCCAGTCAGATTGAATAATGAACATTTGCATTGCATGTACAGCACATTCAGCGAAGGAGAGGGGAGCGGGAAAGGTTACCGCGTCTAATTACGAATACTTAATTTGACCCAAATAAATTAGAATGCGGCTCATCCGGTTTACTGAAAATTGGAGAGGCTGCAAATCACCCAAACGAGAGCAGCCTGATGTCTGCAAACAGATTAGTCATTATTAGAATGTGAAGTCCAGGACATGATGAGAGCTCAGACATCACCGATGCCTGGATCACCTCTGTAGACCCCATTTAGCACACAGCCGAACATTCGCCGTCCTCCATCTGTTTCTGCTGCAGGAAAGCATCGCGTCCTGCTCTCTGCCGTTAATTAGAATTCAATCACAAACGCTAAAACTAAGCAAAGAAGAAGTCAGCGCGCAGTGCGGCCATAGGTGCTCCACAAGTATTCAACGAGGGAAATAAACGCAGTTGATGATAATTTCCCATTATCACACTGTTTATTCTGGTTCACCAACCAGCTGCATAAAAACATCCAACACATGCTTTGTCTTTCATACGTACAGCTCTTCATTCCTACTGCAGATTGGTTTTCGGAAAGGTAGATTCTCAATTCAATTAACCCCAAATTACAGTGGATCCAACATGGCATCCAAATCTTTGTCTCCTCCAAGGTGCTGGATTACTTCCCAGAAGTCTTAGCACAGCACCAAAGAGCCACGCTGCCAATTTATTCCTCCGGCTGCTCCTGTGAACTCCATCACACATCTCTCCCTTTTCTCGCCGAGCGACAGGTTGGGAACATTTTTGGGGCTGATAATTTAAAAAATAAAATAAAATGACATTCACACAAAATACACACCGCTGCCGAGGCAATGATAGTGGATGTGTGACAGATGTGCACGTTGCCGTCGTGTTGATCGGCGACGGGATGGACAGCGTCTCTGTCAGGGCTGCTCCAACGCCAGCTGTAAAGTGCATGTAGAATAACAAAAGGCAAAACAGGAGAATAAAATGAAGCAGAAGCAGCGATATGCGAGGAAGGTAGAGGCCAAACCGACTTCCACAGTAACGGCATCAAAGGAGAGACCAGAGTCACTGTTAGTCACTGTTAACACGGCGGCACTGATGCGTTGTGTTCACTCTAAATCTCCAAGCCTCATCCTGTCGAGCGGCTCTCGTACTGCCGCTGTCGACTGCTGTAAAAATATCCCCACGGGGATTGTTAGTCCTTCAGAGAGTCGTAGTCTGAACTGCAGCCTGCCAGCTCGAACCTGTGAGTTAGACTCTCAGACTCCGTCACTTAGCTTCTGCTACGCGAGGACGAGCTTTTAACAACCTCTCGGGCCCCGTGAACCCATTTCTAGGTTTCAAAAAGCAACACGGCCCCATGAAAACGAGAGCTGTCGAGTTGTCAATCCGAGCATGACGCTCTTCAGGCCTCCCACAACCCCATCTGAATAATACGTGACCCAACATGTGGCTCTGACCGCAATGTTGAGGAGCTCAATGGAATTTTTTTGTTTTATATTGGTGACATTTTTGACGCTAAGCTCTAATTTGTGAAGCGTCTAAATTATGAATTTGTGAAGCGTTGCTCCACCTGCACATATAGACATTTAGGGTCTGTGGGAGGTGCTTTGTTTTGTGTTCCGCCATGACAGGTATCAAACTACCCACTTCTTCTTGCGTTTATTCCGAAATTATTCCAACAAATGCATCACTTCTGGGAATATATAGTTGGTGACAAGTCTTTCTTGAATTTGATTTTGTTTGAGTCGCTGTTGTTTAGTCTTTTAGGCTCATAAATACAAGAATTCACATTAGGAATCTGCATTGCATTTTTCTAAATGCTTTGGGATGAACGGGTATTGTAGTTTAAGGTGGTACGTTTCCACACTCTTCCATTAAAGCACATGTATTTTGGAGGGATCCTACCTCCAGTATCCTTTTTAGTATTTAATCAATTCTGCACTCAAAACCTGCTCAGACAATCAAGTCCCCTTGCCTTTCGTTCTTCATACACGTACATGCTTTTAATTTATTATAATAGACGCATCAGCCAAAACAAAAGTGACGAGAAAAAAAAAGAAGAAGAAAATGAAAAAGGTCTTATTACTGCAGGTCCATTCAATTTTAAATTCAGTTTTTATTTATATAGTGCCATATCACAAAGTCATCTCAGGGCACCTGTTCACACAGAGCAGGTCCAGACCGACTCTATTTACAGAGACCCAACAATTCCCACCATGAGCAGCACCAGGAGACAGACAGTCCATGCAGGAACACAAAGATGCACCCTGCTTAATAAAACACCAGTCTCCATCTACTACAAGTCTGTACATCCGGCTAACGTACAGGTGTTGTCCAATGCTTCCTGATCCATTCTTCAATCACCCTTCAAAGTTGCTTCTTTCAACTTGCTCAACAGCCAAAAGTTGACACCTCTGCTCTCCAGGGGAGGCTGTTAAAACATAACAACACGTCTTTAGCTCGGTTCATCTCTCTCTCCTCCCGTTCTCTTTGTGCTTAATGGTTAACTTGTGTTTATGATTGTTTTGGCACTAAGATTGCCCCCATTAAGCTGGCAGGATGCCAGTTACTTCCACTACTACAGATGCTAATGACGCTCCTTGGGGAAGGGCTCCAATTCTCAATTTAAACTTCAATTAAGCTGAAATAAAAATGATAACAACAACAACAACAACAACAACTGCTTTACAGACCAAACAAAGAGCATGCCTTGTTCTGTGGAGTCGTGTTTGTCCTGCGCGTTAAAACGGAGAAAATAACTTTACAAAGAAAATATTTTGTCACAAGCATTTATTGAAAGGCAACTCTCCCAATATGCATTTCTCTCTCAATCTCCTTTCTGCTAACGTGCCTGGACACTTAACAGGTGCTAATGAAGTCAGCCTCCCCGGAGAACAGCTCTCATCTCCAAAGCACACTCCAATTAAAAAATAAATAAATAAACACTTGCTGAAAGATGACGGCGTGCTCCGCCGCCGTTTACCCCCCGGGCCCTAAACACACAGCTTTATTAGAGGAAGCAAAATTAGCAACCAAAAATGAACCCGGGACGTGGCTGGAGAACGAGGCAGAGGCGAGTAAAAGGGAAGAGAACGCTGCACTGTGCATGCCTGTCTGCTGCTTGGAACACGCTCAGTGAGCATAAAGGTAGAGACCCCCGAGCCTACAGAGTGAGTGGGAACCAAACAACCAATTCAATCATCGTATCAAAATCATGAAACCTTGCCTAACCCTTTATTGCCCAGCATTTCCAATTGAGTTTGAGGCAGCAAAGTGTTTCTGCTGCTGCGATCGTTGTTTCTGAGCGCGTGCAGTCAGACTTAACACTCGACTCACTGCGACAACATGCGTCAGCTGTCGTCAGGGCCAGAGGCGGGTCTCCTGCGGTGCTGAACAGGGTCTCCACCAGCCTGCGCTCCCCTACTTCGCATGGTGGTTCATGTGGCTGTGCGCCTACATGCTCAGGCACGTGGACGACAGATGGCGAGCGGAGGGATCCGTGAAGAAAGTAGCCCGTTAGCTGGGCTAACCTTGACAGTCGCGGGGAGGTTGGGAAGCCGGAGCGAGCCAACGCTCCCCTGCAGGGAGAGCGAGGGCTGAACATCCTTCCTGCACGGCCTGTTGGAAATTCAATTACAGCCTAATGAAGAGCGAGCTGACCTCCCCTCACCATCACGCCTGCCTCCCTCCCACCCGGCTGAAGCTCATCATGGACTGTAGTTGGGCAGTTTTCTCCGTAATCTCTCCGTTTAGTATGTGCTTTTTTTAATTTTAGTTTAAAGATGCATGTCATGTTTTCAGTAGGACTGGGGGATATGGGCTAACGGGCTACGGTAGCATCCTCCGTTACAGCTCCTTCAAACGGCAGCTTGCTATTGGTCAACGGCACAACATCACCTGTCAAAGGTGAACAAAGTTGGACTTGATACCAAATATCAAATATATATTTCTCTTCACCCCCCGCGAGCAAATCCATCAATTAATAGGTTTTGTTCCCTCCTCAAAAACATTGGTCCTCAGTGGAGTATTCCTCTCACCACCCCCCACCACACAAATTCAATTATGAACACATAGAGTTTTACGACCACCAATGACTCAATAAGTACATTTACTGGGGCGGTGGATTTGTTTATGCAGTCACAAGATTTCCCCGATGAGTTTTTTTCGATAATCTAGTTCACGCCCGAAGAATGTGTGGCGCCCATACACGGCTGCGACAAGAGAGGAATATAGAAGAGGACTAAAACATCAAAAGGAGGGTGTTTGTTTTCATCGCCGTGAGAGCACATTTCGCCAAATTAGAATGTGTTCACGTCCTGCTGCCAAGAGATTGGTAACCCAGCTCTCTCTCACGCTCACTGCACCGTGAGTACGACGAGCGGGTTTAGGCCTTCTGGAAACAGCATCACTGTACTGACAGTGATTTCGGGCCCCAAACATGGAGGACACTTTCCTTTTCGAGCTAAAAGAAAAGAAAAAAAAGCTGCTAATATTACTTGTGGTGATAAATGAACCTCTTCTGTTGGATTATTTGCTCTCATTAGCTATTTCATTCATTCCATGACGGGGCATGTGCAGGAACCTGGAAGTTAAATTCCAGACCTTTCCAACTGGTTATCAGCAACACACCTTAACTTACATTTACAGAACTATACCAGCACGTTTATTTTGAGACTGCAAACCCAAAAGGAAGGGTTTATTAAAAGTTGCAATGGTTACAAATGGTTCCAAAAAATAAAACCTCGTAAAATGCAGATGAATAAGTTTTAATATTTTTCAAGGGCCTTCATTTTTGCTAAACTGATTTAAGACCTTTTATTACTTTCAACCCTGCACGAAGGTGACTTTTACATTTCTGTCTTTTCCAGGAAGCCATCAGATGTGCCAGAGATCTGTCGATGTCGACCTCCATTTGTAGAGGAGTCAAAACTGACTTCATTCCCCTTTAAAAACATCCATCTCACCTCGCTGTTTTTTAATTACCCCCCCCCCAATGTTGTTTGTGCATCTTGATTACTCCATTTCTCACTCTGTGACTACATTTATTTTACATTCCCATTCATCACCTGCCTCCAACTGTGCTTTCATTTTTCCTGCCAAAACACGATAACCGCCATTAAAAACATGTCATGGCGTCTCAAATTGCTGGCTACAAATTGGCAACCAAGTGTACAGAACTAATTACATGTTGAAAAAAAAAATGTATCCATTCACCAAACACACACATCAAACAAAATACTTAATTCCTCCCAAATGAAAATGTTCCCGTTTGTGTAGTTTTTACAGACAGTTGTCTAATTGATCCCATCAGGCGCTGGACACACTGAATAATTGGACAATCAATCTGGAGTCAGTGCTGGTTCCATCGCAGGAGGGGATGCTGCAGTGTGGCTCAGTGGTCCTGCTGAGAGGGATTGTCTCTGTCATAACCCACAGGTAACCATGATGGATACATGTGGGCTCACACTGGCCCTGGTTTAATGAAACTCTGCCATGAAGACGTCTAAGCCCAGTAACGCGCCAGAGATGAGATATGAATAGGAAGCACGAAGCTGTCCTTTGTATGACAAAATCTCCTCTTACACCAGGTGGTTTCTTGGTATTTTAGGAGTCTTTAATAGCACAGCAAAAACATTACCTGTGTAAATGTCTGGGCCAGCCATATTTTGCCTGAATGAGTAAGAGACAATGAGAGTGGTAAGTGATAATAAATCAGTCCAAGCACAGCGTCATCCTCGCGGCATTATTCAAAATGTCAAACACGCTGTGGTAGAATTATACAGCTGCTGGCTGCATCGACTGGATCTACGGGCTGTGCCCGAAATAAGTCAGCGGTTAGTGCTGTTTCTCTAGTTTAAGAGGAACAAACTCGTCTCAGGCTCTAACTGTTGCGGAGGTATGACGCTTTAAAGACAATGTGATTTTTGGGAGAATTCAGTTCTTTGTGAGACTATGGCGGAAGTAATTAATCTACGGCGGGTCGCCATACATTAGTTAATGAATGTGAAGCACTGAACGTATCTGGGCAATAGAAAATAGTTACTCAAAAAAAAACCTCAAGTGTCTGTAGCTGCATCATATTATGTTCTTCTGAAGCTGCTGTGGCAGGAAAAAGCCTTTTCTGTGATGGATTTCTGTCTTTATGGTTGTTGACTGTCAGAGGGACAAAGAAAAGAAATAAACACTTGCTCTTTGATTGAGGGACTGACAGTGAAACCTGACATTTAGTGTTGCCAGCAGTCTCCCACTGATTCAAGCTTCCCAAGTCAGTAGCAGCAGAGATTAGCAGGGAGAGCAGAAGTCAGGTCAGCAACATGGCAGCCAACAATCCCAGCAGCCACTGAAGCCAAAGTCAGACTTAGGAGCTTTGTTGATCTGATCCCTGGAAGGGAAGGGTATCACACCCACATGTGACAGAGTCCCGGTGGGACAGAACAGAGTAAAAAAAGATGTTGGGCTGCAAATGATGAGTTTCAGAGCCTGACTGATATATCGACATGGTCAGTTTTATTATTACAATTCTTTAAGAACCAAATTTAAGGAGTTTGAATCAAAATTAATAGTTTCACCAATATGTTGTCATCAGATTTTTCGTAAAAAGGTGGTGACCACAACGTAAGGGAAAGACAAAAGGATACAAGACAATAAGGAGACATAACAACTGAAACAAGATGCGAAGTCTTGCTTGTGAGCCGAGATCATGGAAGAGACAAATAGGGAAGAGAAAGTTTGGGAAAACAGACAGCAGGCGAACAGCAGATAGTTGGAGGAGAGAAGTAAAACACGGAAGAGACGTGACGAGATGAAACCGGGTAGAAAGAAAAGACAAAAAGGAGACAAGGAGATTAGGAGACGTGCAGAGAAATCAAGAGACGAGAAGAGGAAGGGAAAGAGACGTTAAGGAAGGCGGCGAGAAGAGAGGAGATGAAAACAGCAGGTTTGCATGCTATCAGTGAGTCAGAGCTCTGCCTGAATGAAACGCTCCGACAACAGCGAGGCGAGCGTGGGCGAGAGAAAGGTAGAGCGAGAAAGGGCATGCACACAGAGAGCGAGGAGGGAGACACACCGTTCTACACGGACGAGGCGATACGTAGTGAAGAACAGATGAATGTGGATGTAAATATCGCTAGATGTCATTTCAGGGGTCCCCCCACCCACCCGCACACCTGTGGGAGGAACAGGAAATTGCAATCATCACGGGTGAGATTTTCTCCAAATGTTCAATCGATCAAAACGTGTTTCAGACAATTCAATGTGCTTTACGAGCGACTGGCAAAACATAGGGTGGTAAAAAAAAAAATGAAGTTGGAGACTAATGCACGCCAAAAACAACCACAAATAAAAGCACGACAGATAATATAAGCACTAAAAAATAGCCTAAAAGTAAAATCATGTATGAGAAAATAGTCAAATGTTAACAAGATAAAATAAACGTTGCTCCGCAGCAGAACAGCTTGTGCAGAAAAGTGTGTCAAGCAGAAATTAGAAGATTTTCAAACCAACCAGGCCTTAAACAAGAATGTCAGAAGGTGCACTAAACTGAAAGCAAATTATGTACAGTGACCACTGTCTTTCACCACGGCTGAAGTCTGCAGTCAGCCAGTGCTTGTTCATCAGTCCACTTGTACGTTCAAACTAGTGCTTTAGAGCATCTAAGCTCAAAAGAGACCTTGTTCCTTTGTAAGGCTGGCACCAGCAGCAGCGTACAGAGGAGCAGGGCACAGTGGGGAATAAACTAATACAGCCCACCTGACCGCCGCCTTCGTTCTGATGAACATCGCCGATCTGAACCAACGCCTTCAGAGCTCCTCACGGCTCCCTGCTGAGCTCCTCTGCTCCCTGTGTTTCTCAGACATAACGTTTACCTAAAAACAAGCGTGCACCTTCACACCGCAGGTACAACAGCTAGAAAAGAAAAGAAGTCCACGACCAACCAGAGACTTTCCCTGAACCCGAAGCCAACTACAGCACAGCACAGCAAGTATACAGACAAACAGAAATCATCAGGTGTCCTTTGAGTCCAACATGAATAGATGTATTAATTATGATTTTAAAAAGGAGAGAGGCTGTTCCTGAAATGCCGCTCTGCAGCGAGGCTATAATTACACGACACAGAAACCGGGTGCTAATTAGCACCTCAGAAAATATAACTGCACTCTGAAAAAGCTCCTCATCAATTGTTTATCTTGCTCATGTCGGCTGTGAGGTACCACAACAAAACAGCATCAATTAATGTCTCAGGGCATCAGTATTCCACGGAGCAGGGACATTACTCACCAGCATCAAGGAACGCGACTGTGCCGATTTCATCAACACAAGCAAACTAAATACGTGGAGCAAAGATAAAGTATTGTAGAGTAGTGCATTTTACAACTTTCAGGACATCGTGATGTAAATAAGGGATATTTAAATGTCCGTACGTCTCTTCCACATTGTCAGTCTGCGGGGGAAAGTCTCTCACGTGATGACCTGGAAGATGTAATTACACGATTTGTCCACTATGTCAAACTGGCTTCAAAGCCCTGGAGCACTTCCTGGGGGGGGTTGGCAATCCAGGCAGAGGCGATCTACTGGACCAATTCCAAACCTTTTGTTCCGAATGCAGTCATTTACACCCCAAAATACGTAAAACCAGAGCCCAGGCTTAAAAATACCAGAATTACCCTTTAAGATACGATGTGACCATTTGCAACGTGAAGATCACGTTGGCTTGATGCGGCCATGTAAACGGCTTCAAAGACTTTTATTGCCGTTTCTGTCACGATTGCACCATTTGAAAACAACCAAACTGCAGATTTTGGGTCCTGTGCGTCCACGCCGTGCAGCTCAGAGCCGGCGACACCACTGCTGTGATCAGCTTGTTTAGTAATCATCGCCACACCCTCCATATTCCACCTCAGCCAGCCCTTTTGCACTTCTGCACATGAACGCATGCAATCCCCTCTGAAGCTGGAACGTTTGAGCAAAAGAAGTCAGACTAAAACCTGCATCCATGTATGCACATACTTCAGCAGAAAGCCACCTCTGAATGTCCTCATATCATTTCATTTTCTTTCTCTCTCACTTCGTATATATATTTTTAGTATTGTATTTAATATCTAAGGAAATGGAAACGTGAACAGGGACTTGTGCTTCACACAGCAGCCGAGAACCAGGCTTAACGATGAATATCTTGTTCTCTCCTCCACTCAGACCCTACCGATAATATTGCACTTGTCCCCAGATTTATTCAGTAACGGTTCAGAGCTGTACATTAACTCCAGAGTTCAAGCTGATTAAGCTGCCTGTGAGAATATCAATCCACACCAGACAGTGGATGTTTCCCTCGCCAACACTGGCGGGGTCAGGCAACGTCCTCATCATCACCATCTGCTCAGAGGTTACTGTGGTCTTTAGCTACAAACACGCACATTAATGTGATTTTCAGCCCGCGAGGAAGCTTGAGGCTTTGCGTCGAACAATAATCCACAGCCTCAGTTACGTAACAGAAACACAAACCAAAGAGTTGAACATTCAACGTGATGGAAAACAGGACAGAAATCTCTCAACTACTAAACGCAGATAGAACCAAAGTTCACAGGCACTTGTGGACGCACGCACCCACTATAGAATAAACCAGAGAGCTCAGCAATGCTAGCTGCTCTCAGGGTGTGTGTGTGTGTGTGTGTGTGTGTGTGTGTGTGTGTGTGTGTGTGTGTGTGTGTGTGTGTGAGAGATAAAGATATACACAAAAGCAAGCTCGTCTCGACAACACAGTTGGGTCTAGAAGCTAGCTTATTCTTTTGTTTCTGAACGGCTCATTATTTGTGAAACGGTCACCAACACTTGCAAACAAATGACTCCGTGGTTTGTTTGTTTGTTTGTGTGTGTAGGTGTGTGTGTGTGTGTGTGCGTGTGCGTGTGCAGGCAGGAGAGAGACGGGAAGAAAATGCCACAGTCCACTAAAAGTGTGTCATTACTAGCACAGCAGGTGCTGACTGCAGCTGTGCTCGTGTGTGTGTGTGTGTGTGTGTGGTCTGGTCAGAGGTGAGTGTGCGCCGCTCCGTACCTTTGTCGCTGAAGTCGTCCACCAGGATGACCTCGGCTATGAGCTGTGGAGGAGAGCGGTTGAGCACGCTGTGAACGGTCCTCAGCAGCGA
>JAVQJV010118394.1:0-11351 GCA_036024995.1 Gadopsis bispinosus
TATCTATTTGTATTTTTTATTTCATTTATTGTCCTTTTTTCATTTCGTTCCCTTTGTCTGACTGATGCTTCTGTTATATAAACTCAATAAATGATGGACAATTTTAAAAAGCTATGTCATTACCTGTTTTTGGAAAATGTATTATTACTACTATATTTGAGATTCACTTAAAGTTTCAAATAAACAACTACGTGATTAATGTGTGACTACAGGTGAAAAAAATTACAGTACAAGTACAAGTACAAATTAGAAACTTCCTCTGGTCCATTTTCGTTATTGATGTACATTGTAGGACACAAAACACACATTACCTGCTGCAAATGCTTAGTTACATTTTGAATTGTATTAAAATTGTGATGATTTGACTGTGAAATGATTTATTGTTGAGCATTTTAAAGCACATGTTTTCGAAATGTACATACAAGTCTTGGTGCTACATGTAAATCTGTCAAATTCTCTTTAAAACTGTCATCACACAGATTCAACTAATACACACACGGCCTGATCAGCATTTCATACATGGAAGACAACAGCCGTTCTCAGCGTACATGAGCAGGATGACATATATAAATAAAGATTCATATCTCTATAAGTGCTGGCGAAGACTCACTCTCTTTCCACCAGATGGCAGTCTTCTCTACATCCGTTCTTACTGAGCTGTGATTATGACTCTAAATATTACTAACAGACACTGTTACATGCAGATCTAATTGAACCACGAGAAAATAAATGATGACTCTGCGGACAGAAGTCCAGGCTGAACGGATCGAGAGGAACCGGCCCGCCGCGTGTCACCAAGTCCATGACACGGGCCGCGCAAACGTTACAAGCGTTACAATTAAGCCTCCAATGACATGTGACAGAAAAGGTTAGGTGATGAATGAAAGGTAAAAAAGATGTTTTGAAAAATGACAGGAAGCTTCTCAAAATGTTACATTTAAATGAAGAGATTCATCACAGCACCAGACACAGTGTATCCGAAAAACACCAAACTTAAAGGACGACAAGTGCTGAACAGTCTCCGATGTTAACTGCCAACGGAATCATCAGTCTACCTGGGAAATATTCAATTAACACAGAGAGTAGTTCAGATAGTGAAGCAAAGGATGTCTGTCAGACAGCAGAGCAGAAAGACACACGTCCAACTGAGCAGCTTTTGTTCAGAACTCTTATGAATCCCAGCTGAGCATCCAGCTGATCCAGCTGTGCACATGCTGCTGGAGCGTGTTACAGGCAGACGTAGAAGTCAAGCAGATGTTTATAAAAAGTACCATGTCAGGGGACTGAGGTTACAGCTCACTGAGCGAACGCCGCCGCTACAAAAGCCTCATTCAAATGGACCCATCGTGACAAATGCAGGCCAACTATTATAAAACATCACACTTCATGAAATGCACAGCAAAGTTCTACTAAAGCAAGTCGGGTAGAACACAGGTCATCATCTACGTCACCTTTACAGCGGTTTTTACAACAAAGTCCGTCTACAGAAGGCTTTTATGCATCACCTGGTCCAACCTGCTGCCCGCGAGGAAAACCAGAAAAGGGCAGCCGATATACTGTGTGAAGGTGCCAAACATCAGGACAGGTGTTGTCATATTAAACGCATTGTACAACAAAGCGAAACAATTCAACTCAAAGCCCCACATCATAAGGAAGTTATCTGTTTCATTCAGAACAGGTCCAGGCGGCTCTTTGTGATGACAGCAGCAGCAGCTATAAGCAGACAGAGAGGTGATATTAGAAATGTTGCAGTGTGGCCACATGCTTGTTGCTTCCTCGGCGTGTCATGGCGGCGCGTCATGGATCTCCTGACACTTGTCGCCAGTTTGCCTCCTCGACTGTAAGCGTCTTCCTGCGTGGATGTAGTTTCCAGTGTTTTGCTGACTGTGCTCCCGTACCTGCCTGCTGTTCCGACTCTCTGTTCCCCCCCGGATGGAGAGCCTGCCACCCCGCCCCGACAACACAACCCACTCCAGCCCCGCCAGATCTCAGCGCTGCCGGATTCACTTGTGCTGAATAATTAACAACGAGACTTACCGGTTCTTTCGTCTGCTCTCTACTGTCAACACAACAATAAATACGTTCTCTTGAATGAACATTGATTGCTGACTGATTATCTGGTAATTACAAGAGTCGGCTAATGCTAATCAAAATCAATGTGATGCTAAAGTAATAATGTGACTTTAAGTGTACCAAGTGTGGTTTCAGTAAACAGTATCTACTTATAGCTTCAGTTAGTTTTTCATTCTGACCTTTAACTGCAGCATGTGAAGTATTTAAAGCTCTAACAAGGACATAAAGTCTGTATTGTTTTCTTTAGTCCTTTGCCCAGCCCCCCAAAACCCCACATGTTCAACCTTATTACGTATTCATATTACGCTGGCACTGCCAAGACTACCTCCAGCTGTGAACATAAACCTGGTTTACCACGATAACGCTGGTTTGGAATTTAATCTCTCATTTTGCAAAGCTTTGTATTTCCAAACTTGGACACAGATTTTTTCCCCACTATTTCCTCAAACCCTCCATATCATGACAGAATAAAAATTAAAGATTATTAACTTTGTTTATTGAGCGAGTCAGAGTTTATTGTCCACGATATTAAACATTTTAATAGAGAAATGACGCTCGTGCTGAAGAAAGCAGATTTACGCTTTGTATGAAGCTCAAGTTTGAATCAAATGTTAGTCATCGTGAATTATCATTCAAATACTTATAAGACTCATGTTGGAATCACTGATCTAACTGTTTCTCTCCCAGCAGTCCCAGTTTGATAGCAGTGCTCTCTTCATCCCAAATTTAAAATCTGCAAACCTCACTGAGTGGATTGTTTCATGCAACCTAAAGCCAGCGGTTGCTGTGGTGCTACAAACCGTGATGATGATGGAACTTTATACTGCAGCGACGGGCTGTAGCTGTGAGATGGTTACATCTATTTCAGGAGGACTTTATTTATTATAGACCTATTGTTCCTCACCACTGCCAAAAAGACTTGATGAGACGTTTAAGGTCCATCTTTGGTAACTCTGCTCACTAACAAGGCCTTGCAACGATCAGCACAAATCACACAAGAAGCCGTGAAAAGGTTAATTGTGTTGAGTTCTAAACAATTCCAAAACTAGAACTCCAACATTCAGGATTGATGCGTCACTGCTCTAATGGTCTCTGATGGATGACTGACATTAGTTAACTCAGTGGTTTGCTCTTTATTGGCCAGTGATGAACAATAATCAATATTACTTTGTAACAGCAGCTTGTTGTCAATGGAAGTACATTATTTATGCACAGAACTATGACTCCAAGATATGAGCGCGTTCCTGGAGAACATCTGCTGCAGGATATTACGGAAGCACTCAAACGCAGGGAAGGATTATAGGATGTAATGTCATAATGTAGTTTGTCCACGCGGTATATATATTTATCATCCAGAACATTTTCATTTTGGATGGCCGCCGTGATGTGTAGTAGAGGAACGGGCAAATGAAGTGTGGAGGAATAAAATGAAAGTGACAGGGGCTATATTTAATATATTCGGACCCTTGTTTATTTGGGTTAGCAGAGTGGAAGAACATCACAGGATAGATGTGGCAGCTGGTGATTCCAGTGTGGCTCAACTTAGTCAAGTTGATGTATGTTGTTTGTCACTATTTGGGCTACAGAGACGGACTGCTGGCCTGCTGTTTGCTCAGCCGCAATATTTGCTGCAGTTGTCGACCCTCGAGTGGCTGAGTGGTCAACCGCTCCAGCCTCCAACTAATCAATGGTAAAGTGAAAGAAGGCAACAACGTATGTCTCAGTGATACAGATCCATACAGCGGCTCTTAGACTAATAGCGATGCTGAGACAGACTTTGCTTCAGGACTTCACGGCTGAAGTTGCACTAACTTGGGTAAAGAATTCGACAGTGGGCTCGTTTCTGTCCTGCACGTTCGACATGTTGTTGCAAAGACAAGAGCAGATCCAGGTTTGCATGTTTGCATTATTCATCATTTATAGAACTGATAAACGGGGCGGCTGTGGCTTTAATCTCAGGGTTGGTGGTTCGATCCCGCCTCCTCCTGTGTCCATGGGCAAGACACGGAACTGGTGGAGGCCAGCACCTTGCCATCGGTGTGTGAATGGGTGAATGAGACCAATCTGTAAGGTTGAAAAGCACTATGTGAGTGAAGTCCATGAAACCAATGATTACAGTGTTTTTAGAACAAGAATCAAAGGACAACAATCTACAGTACAAAGACCTGCAGCCGTGACGGAAACGCTCGCCGTCGTACCAGCTGGGCTGACTTTCTGACCCTGACCGACATGATAATGGAGTCAGTCTTGGTGGTTCCAGTGGTTGGTTTAAGTTTATGAAATGACCATTCCAAACCCTCACAGAGGAAGGTGGTCAGAGCCAAGTCGTCCCACAGCGCCTGAACACAACCCCCCAGTTATAGAGCGCTGAAACATCAGGCCTGTAATACAACACATCATGAACAGGGTGACGATGGCCTAAAGTTAAAAAGGCTCAGGTTAAATCCTGCTTAATGGGTCAACTACTGCCACCTACTGTTGTGCGTTTGTGCCTGCATTGAGTAGCGATAGCACAGGATTATGGGTAATCATTTGCTGCTAGCTAACATGTTGTGAATGTCTGTGGACAAAATAACGTTAATCAACTTGAATAGCAGGTCAAAGTTATTTGGCTGCATATTATTTGTGTTAGACCACATTCGGCCATGTTCATATTAAGTTCACCGCTGGAGTTTGGGCGTGTTGGATTCCCGGCAGCATGGCTAACCGACATCAACGTGACAGAGTCCTGTTGTCCACAAGAGACTCCACAACACCGTCACACATGCAGGTGTGTTCCACTACGTTCAGAGATGTTGTTTCCTGTTTTATTTTGAAGTTCTTCCTGTCCCTGTGCTCTTCCCACCTGTTCCACCACACTTATCCAAAGAACTCCTCATCTGAAGGTCCGTGTGGGGCAGTTTGCCGACAGTAACGTTACCAAGACAACAACATATAAGGTGTAATGAAGGAACATCAAATTAAATTCTATGTTATTCGTTTGAACTTGCAAAAGTGGCAGCACGACTCATTAGTGGACAGATCCAGTAGTGAAGTGATGCGTTAAACTCTTCCAACCACCCGCCACTGCTGCCAGGTGCAGGGCCTGGGAGGGACTGACCTCTGCATGTGTTCCACCCAAACACAGGACACATGTTGGAGATGCCAGGATGTCTTCTGTTTAGCACAGCTGGACTCAGTAGGGTCGCTGCTCAAATGAGTCAAAGGGTCTAGACCAGGAACCAACGTCCCCTACAGGACAGACAGGAACAGGCTGGGTCTCAGGAGAAGGCCTGCAGAAGGCCGTTCTGATTGGCTGGACACGTTAGTCGGTTTTGATGCTATCAGCATCCTGATTGGTGGAAAATGCCTTTGAAAGGTTTGTCAGAGACGCAGAAATGTTTCTCTCCATGAGCCTGAAGAGGAAAGCTGCACCTGAATGCCTCACTTAGAGTGACATGATGGCTCACATATGTTTGGGGCTGCTTCAAAAGGAAGAAGAAATAATGCCAGACTTCCTAAATACTGCAGCACATTTATTCTCCTCCTCACACTTTGTGAATTCATTTATATGCTGCGGGCCGGATGGGAAGCTGGAAATATTAAGGCCCGTCAGAGAGAGACGGTAACTAACCTGACATCCAGGACAACGTGTACCAATTTATCTTGTCTTTTTTAAGAAGTCCCAGACCGTTGGCCCTAGAATTGGTCAGTTAATGTTTCTTTAGACTGGCTACACAAACCACTCATTTAATAATCCACTTTTTTCAACAGCGCAGTGTGCTGCTGCTGCTGCCACCTGGAGCAACTTCGGGTTGGACACGTGGCGTCGGTATCGAACCGCTCTACCTGCTGAGCCACTGGCGTCCTTCGCTAAGGGTTTTCTGTTACACCGAACAGTTTCACTCAGACCGGGTTTGTATCCGCCAGATCCCGAAGAGCGTGTAACAAACCATCTGGACTTGTGCAGAGACCACCAGCTGTCAGCGGTAAGTAGATCAACTCTGGTCACATATAGCTGCATTTTGTATGACGTCGTTATACACATTGAACATCCGTCAGCACTGATCCCCTTCCAGTGTCCCTGTTGTGACCCTCTGCACCTGCCAGCCACTGTGATTACAAACAGGTTATAATCTAGATGCTCTACACTCAAACGCCATCCCATCACAAGCCGCACCGCTGCAACACCACCGGCCGCTGCTCTGACAAGCGCTGCAACGTGAACGCTGCTGGGTGACACTTACCAAGAAGAGCTTTGAACAGGCTGCTTTTGAAAATCCCCAGAACTCTGTGAATGGCAGCTCTGAGCTGCTGCTCCTCGGGCCTCCTCAGTTTAGTGCAGTAGTCCTCCAGAAGCCCCAGGGCCCGAGCTGTGTCTGCAGAGGGGGGCAGGTCAGACAGGCTTCATACGCTTTATTAATATTACTATATATACATATATATATTTGTCATATATCTCCTACGATGTGAGTGTTGTGAAGGACGATCCATTTATTATAGATACAAGTCTGTTTAGATGATATATAGTGCGGTGGGTTTACGCTGCTGCCCTTTGAGAAGGGCTGATGAACAGCATGTGGCCAAAGGTATGTGGACGCCCCGACATTCAACAGCCTCCACCCTTCTGGTGTCAGGCTGCGCAGCAGCAGCTGAGCTGACGTGTTGGGTGATAAGGAGACTTCATGCACCGGGCATCGCGGTAGGAAGAGTGACGTCCACATACCTTTGGCCACATACGTACGTCCTGAAAACCAAAACCTGTTCCTGTAACCTGCCGACACCAGGTCGTCACGCAGGGACTCACCTTTCTTTCTGAGCGGCATGGCTGACCCTGGAACCTGGACTACGGCTTCCAGCTCTCTGCCCTGGACATGGTCGAGAAGATCCTTCTGAGCGGCCAGACGGCAGGAAGTGCTCCGAGAAGAGAACTCCAACCAGTGGCTCTAAGCTTGGGGGTCCAGGGACCTCCAGTAGCCCCCTGGGAGCCTCCAGGGGGCTCTGCACCCTGCAAGATGAGGAGAAGGTGGATTCCACTGAACGAGTGTGTCAACAGTAATCAGATGAGGTCCCATGTAGTCGTGGCTCATCGGCTTCAGATTCAAAGAGTCCTTGATGCCGGAGCGTTTGGGGGACACTGGTTTCTGCACCTGAGTCTGAGTCTGACTTGTGTCCGGGTCCACTTCAAGAGAACATCCACTGGCTGAAGCGCTGACAGACCACAGACCTGCCTCGTCATGTCTGATTCACTGCTGGTCCACAGGCGCCGTGAAGCCCTCACAGCTGGTCTGAGGACGGCCCGGGGCGGTACGACGCACCTCCGAGGACCTGGTCTACATCGTTCATCCTGCCCGGAAGTCCACAAGTTTCTTCTACCTGCCCACAAGCCTGGACCAGGACGAAGGCTGCTAGAAACCAAAGCACATGGACCGCACTGACTCAGGGGCCGTCAGCTGACGCGTCCACCGCGGGTCCAGACTTTGTGTCGGGGTCGCAGATCTGCTGCCGCCTGCTGATGCACACAAACATGACGCGTCCAAGAAGTTCGCTAGCATTCATGCTAACTCGGTGCGACGCGCGGCTCTCAGGCGGCTCCGTGTAGTTTAACCCGCAACGCGGCGGCTGTGATACAGAAGGCAGCGCTGCCCTGGAGCAGCCACATCTCTTTATCCTGTAACCCGAGGCTCAGCGGCAGCGGCAGCGGCAGCCGTCCGAGCTGCCAGCATCACCGACACAAGCTAAGCTAGCCGCAACGAGGGGCTGACTTCCTGTTGGGGGTTTCAAAGTAACAGCCGCGCTGCCTTTGTGTCGCTGTGAGACGTGGATTCGGTTTTGTGATGGCAGACTGAGAGAAATGCTGCAAGAAGACAACAATCCTCCTCACAGGCCTCCGGGCTCATGTGCAGCTCTAAAAACCCCAACAGGAGCCGTGTTGGTTCAAACTATGTGTTTTATTTGCAGCTGTGAGACGAACTTCCTCTGGTCAGCGGCTCATAATGACGTCATACTGTGGCACATTTGGAATATGATTTTAATGACAGTATAGTGATCCACAATGCTAACTTCCACTTCCCTATTTGTGGCAAGGAAACTATAAACGGTTTTTTTATATATATACTGTAGTTTTTATAGTTGCCTTTATTTGCGCGGGAGAGAAAAACAAATTGAAATCTAACTCAGTTCATAACTGCTTTAAACCCAGAAACCATGTTTTACCTCCAACTGAAAACCTGAGAGATCGATTATAATGTAAGACAACTAACTGATGTAAAAAAAAGCACCATTTCATCAGAAATATGAGCTTTTATCTTATCTTTTCACTCAGTGGCAGTTCTTTATTATGCAGAAGATTAATAACTATATGAAACAACCCAGCAGCCCGCAGCAATCGTTTTACATGCTTTTATTTTGAAGGCCAACGCGCCCAACTTCCGGGCCAAATGCGGTGACGTTGACGCAGCTGTTTAACTTACCTTAGCAACGCGGAGGCTGCTCGCTGGTTAGCTGGCTCCCATCGCGATTGACAGGACGCGACAACCAATCGCATAGTCGGATTTCTTGTCGCATCAGGGCGGATCAACCAATGAGAGCGCGTTAGACCTGTGCGGAGGTGAGCGTTGACATAATGCTGCATTAAATGTACTGTAGGAAATATAAGAACTCTAGTTTATTTTGACTTGGATCACTGGGCATTATAATGGGATTCTTCTTGCTGCTGCTGCTGATGTTATTATTAATAAGAGACGCAACAATGTTTAGTTATTTAATAGGGTAAGACTGTCTCGCCTCAGCCGTGTGTGGTTGTAACTGGTGGTGAATTACAATGAGTTGCAATGGCGCTTGGGACTAGTCTTGATGGCTATTTGTGGCCCAACAGCACCCTCTGCTGGTTAATCACGATAACAAAACATCGAGTATTAGTACAGCTGATGAACAGCTCCCTAGATGAACCCATGTAGAATAATAACATGCTGAGCCAGTCTTGGATTCTGCTTTCACTGTTGCTTCCTGGCCCCTTTCAGCCATTTCTTTCGGTCTTCAGAAGCTTTAAAAAAGGCTAAAGTCTGTGTTAAGAACCTATGTGTCACTATATATATTCTCAACTTGCATTGCCAGAGAGAATCACAAATGAGCATGTCCAGGCAGGCCTGTCTTTAACTTTCTGTGTGTGTGCTGAGCAGCGTGACTCTTAAAAGGTCAAAAAGGTCGGCTGCATGGTGGAACACAGGTCCTTGTGTAGCAGCGTTTTCTGCTCAGCAGACTGTAACGCGAGGATTCTGTTCCTGTTGGTCCAAACTGATATAACATGTAACACTGACCAATGAAAACACGTTTTTTTGTCTTCAGAATGCTATAAAAGCTGTATTGTTGGATTTTCACCTGAAAGCTAACACCAAATTACAAGTCACATTAATATGCTGTGTATTGAAGACAGAATTGCTTGATGCAGTAATCACATTGTATAACAACACAACTCATTAGTGCTCAGTTCAAATATATAACTTCAGATCAAAACAGTTTGTATGTGTTATAATTTAGAGTGTGTCCTCGTCCCTATTTTGAAGAATTTTTATAATAAAATTTTCGATGACATGACACGTGGTTTGGACAAAACAAATTCATGCACCTTGCGTATTAACGTTTTACACAATGATGAGTTATACAGATACATACACATAATTTAGGCTGCTACTTCCACTCTGTGTATAGTTTGTAGATCCATCCAAATGTAACATGCAGTGGGCTCCCAACACATTTTTATATAATCGCACTTTCACATGCTTTTTGCCTCCACCAACATCCTCAGGGCTAAAACATCCTCCACCCATTCACCATCAGACTGTAACAGCCTCTGCCATAACTTTGCTTCATCGGTCGTTGAATCCATCCAAGCCACTTCCACCCCGCAACTCTTCCCTGCACAGGACGGCACACAAATGATCTTATTATGAATAATTGAAAGAAATGTTGCAGTGATTAAATGTTTGGTGCGTGAGGCAGACACAAAGACCTCGTTTACACCTGGTGTTAAAATGTAGTCTGCATAGGAACCAACGCTGGCTGTGAGTGTGAGTGGATATTCCATTCCAGCTCCAGAGGACACGCATATGCAAACAATGGTGTAAATGTACAAAGTATGGTTTGTTGATTATCTTGGCAGTATAACCAAACTCAGATCACATGTTATACCCTTCATTCTAGCCCCCAGAGGGTCACTTGTCCTCTGCAGGCTCCCGGCGGAGTCGACACACTCATTGGAAATGAGGGATCACATGGGCCTCGTACAATCACTCTCTGAGATTGAACATTTCCAAAAACCAGCACTGTGGTTACTGACTTCAGACAAACATCGCGTCCACCTTCTCACAGGTTGTTAAAGGGCAAAGATGTGGAAACTGTGGCCAGCTGCCAGTACCTTGGGTTTACAAGGAATGATGCTTTGTTGTGAGCACTGAGGCGATATGCAAGATTGGGCAACAAAGACTGTATTTTGTATATTTAGCTGCTTTTCACGTTGTTTAATTTTAAAATTGATGGTGTTATTTTACAAATCCATCATAGAATGTGTTCTGACCTTCTCAATGAGTTGTTGGTCTGGAGTTTTAAATAAACAGGAATCACCTGGGTAATATATCACTGTTTCTGCTTTCTGTTGTGACAAATCACACACAAAGCTTATAATAATATTCTATAATATATCATATTTTTAGGAGACACTCCAGACATTTCCATTGTTATGCAGATGATACCCAGTTATATTTATCAGTCAAGCCAGATGATGCGAGTCAATTCATCAAACCTCCAGCAGCCTCAAGGACATAAAAACCTGGATGACCAGCAATTTTCTGTTAAACTCAGAACTGAAGTTATTGTACTTGGCCCTGAACACCTCCGGAACACATTATCTAAAGATATAGTTTCTCTAGATGGCATTGCCCTGGCCTCCAGCGCCACTGTGAGGAATGTTGGAGTTATCTTTGATCAGGAAATGTCCTTTAACTCACAACATATTTCAAGGACTGTCTTTATTCACCTACGTAACTTTGCAAATATCAGACACATCTTGTCTCAGGAAGATGCAGAAAAATTAGTTCATGCATTTGTGACCTCCAGGCTGGATTACTGTAACTCCTTATTATCAGGCAGCAACAATAAGTCCCTTAAGACTCTCCAGCTGATTCAAAATGCTGCGGCACGTTTACTGACAAGAACCAGGAACAGAGATCATATGACTCCAGTATTAGCATCTCTACACTGGTTACCTGTAAAATCCAGAATAGAATTTAAAATCCTTCTCC
>JAVQJV010118400.1:0-17110 GCA_036024995.1 Gadopsis bispinosus
CTTGTCTGATTATCTGACTAGGGTAATGAAAGAATTACTTGATTTATCGATCAACAATGATAATCAATGAACCATTTACGTCATTTAAGGGGAGTAAAACAAGAAATTAAATACGAGGACTTGTGTTTCTCCGTTTCTTGTTTGTGATTTTTGACTATTAGATTGGATTATCCTTACATGTGATAGGCATTACTCATTATTTGATATTTTCTAACTCAGAGATGAATTGACAATTAATATCAATCAATACATTAATCAGTAATGGCAGTAACCATTAGCTGCAGCTTGGGAAATGTGGTAAACAAAAGGTAGACAGGGAAACTTAAGAAGTACATGACATCACTGAATAACATCACAGATTGACGAATCAAACGGTATAAAACTATTTAAGGGCACATTTTATATTTTATAAATAAATGCATGTTCTATACAAGAGCTAATGACTGCTGTTCATGAGCTCTCCTGCACCTGCCAGCTCACGGTGACAGTCAGACTGCCTTGACACATTCCGGGAGGGTGCACCGAGACAGTAAAGGGAAGGAGGCAGCTTCCGTCCCCCATGTCCTCCCACATTTCATCTGCTCCAGCATGGCTGGACTGATGAAGTGATGGCTCTGGACAGTTGGCAGCTGCCAACTGTTTACATTTAGCCCACAAACGCTGGCCACAACCAACGCTGCTGCAGATACACAGAGTTTCTACTCTGACACTGTGCTTTACCTCCTTGCTGCTTTACAGTGCATAAGGCATGGATGGAACTAGTGAAAATATGTTTGGGAGAGGAGGTGTCGAGTGTTTTCTTTTATCGTCACAGCTTGTGCTGTTTGTCCAACTATAGCTGTGTGGCCGACTTGTGGGCTTCTCTAGGTGTGGCAGCTCTCTGGATAATTGCCCTGAACACTGGCTCTACTGAAGGTGGATGTAACAAGGATGCATTGTACCGCTGCCTGCAGGTGTGTGTGTGTGTGTGTGTGTGTGCGCATGTACACGTGCACTGCTCTGCTCTAAATTCACTCGCCCAATTTTACCTGAGTTCTGAGTTCCTTCTGTACAATTTATTTTGTGCCAGGTTTCAGCTGGTCCTCTCTCACATGGGTCCCTCAGTATATTTTATGCCTGCAGTTTTCAGCCCCATGTTCTTGACTTTTCTTCTGTCCTGCCGGGAAGAAAGAAAGGGCTGACAAGCATATGAATATATATTATGCTGAATATAGGCAACGTATGGACGTATAGGCACATTATACCTGCCCTGGTAGAAGGAATTGCATGAGCACAGGAATAAAAAATATATGGTATCTTAAGGGAAGTCAGGATTACGGTAAGATAAGGTGATACAGGATGGATGTCCAATTTCAGACTTTGTTCATGCACAGTGAGAGGTAATGTAAAAACACAATGTGAAACAAAGAAAAAAGATATAGTTATCCTACAGCATGATAAACCTTAGAGAGACGCAACAGAGCAGACTATTAATTATAGCAGACATGAGATCCTACAAATTATGATAAGGGCAGTATGAATTAATTATTGGGCCAACAGGCACAGTATAAGATACAGGGAGATTAAACTTTAATGGTTTTGCTGGGCCAAACTAGGTAACTGCAGCAGGAAACAGCAAAAACACAACATTAGATAATCAGGACAACCAATGTACACATCCATTTTCTATTTTTAAAGTATTTACAGTATGTTAGCAAGTATGTCCAAATTATATGTTGGCTACTCAAACTGCATTCCGACTGAATACTGTCACCCAGGGCTGCAAAGAAAGCAGGAGCCTTAAAACAAAGTTGATGTATACTGAAGTATATTATACGCCATTAGTAAACCAATATAGCATCCCCTCCACTCAAAAATCAGTTTTGCTTGTTGTTCCTTGACTGTTCGAGCTTTACCGTGCTGATCGATGTGTGTGCAGAGTTTTGACACTGAACATATATACGCGCTCACCTTGGAGCTCTGTTTAAGACACGTTCGTAGTACGAGACAATGGTGGTCCAACATAAAACTTACACAAGCGTGATGTGAACACTTGAAACCCCCAGTTTATGTACGATGAGAGTCGAGTTTAAAGGGACATCTTGTGTCATCTTTACAAGGGAGGAGACATCTTGTGTCATCTTTACAAGGGAGTTATATATGGGGCATTTCAGGGACATTTCTTGCTATGTGCGCACTACGCGGTCACATAGGGTCCTTTAATATTGTGGTGTTACATCATGGAACTCTATACATTTAAACATATTCGATATATACATAGTGTGAAATGTACTTTTTCCATTTGGACATATAGGGAACAGATCTGTTTAAGGCTGCCATCAACAATCACAAAGGGAAATAAAAACATAGCGTGTTTGACATCCATAGTCGCCTCGGCAACGACGTGCACTGCACGTGCTTGATGTCACACGTGGTGGTTGTTTTATTTTTTCCGCCTGTGCTCTCAGGATGTGAGGCACCAGCATGGCGTCTTACATTTTGAAGGGTCTATTTTGTCCCCACTGTTCATCCTTGTTGAGAGCCCTGCTGCGAAGTTAGTGCTGAGTGAAAACCACAAGCCATAACCACAGTCTTTCACTGCTGCTGACTCCCAGTCTCACGCCCAGTTTAACACAGAAAAAAGTACAAGGCAGTGCTTTTTTTTTCCTCCCCTCGCTACATTTCTTGACTTTTCCTCCCCTCCTCACACCCCATATCACACTCTGTCCACCATAATTTACTCCTCCTGGCTGACAAACCCAGCCGTATATTCTATTTAATTTGTTTAGACTCCTTATTTTAATTTGCATGTGGTAGAAATAGCAGCATGCATTTACATTGTGTATACAGCTGGTTCTTTTTAGCCTTCTTGGAGGTGCAACTGCAGACTAATCTTTACGCAACATGTCATTTTGCATTGAATGGGGAACTATTTAAACATGCGGACATCCCACAAAGTCAAAACGTTTCCTGTGCATTTCCGTTTGTACAGTCAACGTTATCTTTACTTTGCTTTGCTCGAATTTCTCACAAAGATTTCTCTGCATGTCTGCTCCGTTTCTTAATATGAATACATTTTCACAAAGCTCTGTCTGAGCAGCTCATACTGAATGAACCATCTCAAAGAAAGAGCCTGACTCTCATTTACATTCACTTCTGGCAGCCACTCGGGGCCAGTCTTTGCTGATCTTAATAGATTTAGTTTAACTTTATAGAGGTTGGTTCCCTGGACGCGGATCATACATCTGTCTGCTAGATTTGAAGTACAATGCCTTCAGAAACTTTCCAAACCCCATGACGTCCTGAAGTGTGCCACGCTGAATACAATTGTCGGCATTTGTTGTCGACAATCAACGCGGAATACCTTATAATGAAAAATTGAACACAGCTTTTATTTATTTCGTTTCTCCCAGTGTTTTTTGTAATCTTTTTTTTTTTAACTTTGTCCAGTTTAAATAGAGAGAATTTGTGGCTGAAATTATAGCTTCTGCTCTTCTTAGATGTGTCTTTGTTTGCTTGTCTCGTCTGGATTTGGGGATTTTTTTCAAAATGTGCAGTTTTTCTCCGGCTCAATGGGGAGCCTCTGTAAACAGCTATCTTCAAGTCGCTGCAGAGACTTTGAATGGGATTCATTCAATCTTTTTTTTTTTTGGCTCAGCCACTCAAGCAGTTACAGGTTTTAGTGCTGAAGCTACTCTTTATTGTATTATGACCAGTTCTCATGCACTTTTTAAATGGAAAGCTGTCCTACACAATCAGTTATTCAATTCAATTCAATTCAATTTTATTTATATAGCGCCATATCATAACAGAGTTATCTCATAGCGCGTGTTAATATAGAGCAAGTCTAGACCAACTCTATATAGCACTTACTGGAGATATGCCTGTCTGGACGAGACACCTGTCAATCAGGCAAACATAATACAAAAATGTATTATCTCTTTTATGAAACTGTTTTATGAAACAACATCAAGAGACATATATTCAAAGGAATTACATTAGACATTAGACATTGATAACCTGCGGAAAATGTCACACTGTACTGAAGTGGTGGCTGGCCAATAGAGGGCGCTAGGGTGCCGCCCCACCCCTCATTGAATAAAACCTAAAAAAATCATTTGAAATATATATATATATTTTTAATAAGCAAAATAAATATGATATAGTTAGTGAGTAAAATGTATAATCTGCAATAAAATGTAGATTAAAAATGTTCTACGCTGTCTAAAGTTACTGATGGGTCACGTATTTCCAGCCTTGGGCACAAGAATCTTTGCTCATTGACTCTCGTTATAAGTTGTATATGCGCACTTTGCTCCTCTTCAATACAACAGATTGGAGCTTGTCGGGGCGAACAGCAGCTGCGAACCGACAGCATTTATCGAATGCAGCTGCTGACACCATCAACCACAAGGTGGCAGCAGACATCCCAGACTTTAACCATAGAGTCACTGAAAAATTAGCATCTCTCAAGGAGAGAAGGGCCAAATTTATGTACAGAAAGTCAATTTTAAGCCCAAAGTCATATTGCTTTGAGTACATTTGTTTGTTTCTTTGATTTGGCATCGTTTGGTAGCCGTGGTATCCCTTTTGTTTGGTTTTGCGAATAAATATTTCTTATTTAATTCTGGTGTGTTGGCCTCTGTGTGTCCACGTTCACCCCCTCCCTTCATTTTCTCTAGAAAGTGTGCAGCCCTTCAGTAACCTAGGCAAGCCTATCTGAACAACATGTTTGCTTGATTTTTGGTATAGCCCCCCGGGAGAAAAAAGCACCAGCCGCCACTGCTGTACTGACACATCCTGGATACGCTTCAGTGCTCCACTTGAGCTCCAGTTAAACCACTGGAGGTCAGGAAAAACAAGATGTTCAGCTGGTGCTTAATTGCTCTTTATAGCTGCTCTAATCAGTACTTTTAAATTCACTATGGGGTGTTAATCATTTTTAGCTCATTCTTTTGGTTTTACTGCCCCCAGATGTACTGTTTTGGATCAGTCTATGGCAGACAGAAACAGTTAGCAACTAGCTGGTAGACATAGTGGAGCATTTAGCAACTAAAGAGCCATATATTTCCCTCAGACGTTGGGGGAGACCAAAGAAGAGCTAGAAAGACAGTGAATATTGGATTTGCGTTCATCAGGTGGCCAGATACATGACAATGAATGAAAAATGAATGCTAATGTTTTTCCGTGTCTTCAGTTTGTTGTTTATTGTAATGTTAATTATTCCAGATTCGCCTCATGCTTTCAGACTCTTTCGTCTGATTTTTAGCCATCTCTGGGCTGCTGTCATGTGGCCCTTTCCTCAGCTGTTACTTCATGGGTACTTTACACCCCAGATTTGAGAAATAAAATGTGTGTTGTCATTTTATACCAATATCAAAGGAACTCTGTACTTCGCATCTGTTCTTGATCTGTTGCCTGACCTATGCAGGGCCTTTTTTCTGTTTGTTAGGAAGATTTGCACTAAGAATAAGCTGTGTAGTTGTAGTTTTCAGTTTCCTAATGATGCCACCTGCTGTGCTCTTTCAAACTTTTGTTTCTCATGTTTGGTTCTCTTGGAATCTTACAGCTTCCTTGGACCATATATGAGATCTTCACTTATACTGTCAACTGTTGGACCATGTATGTTGTGTTTTATTTTAAACCACATCCAGTCATTTTAAGTGAAAACAAGTCCACAAGCTAATTCTTGTTGCAAAGAATCTAAAAGACGTTTATGGCAAATTGGATGCAACCAAACTTGATTTGAAGTGTGGCTGTAAGGCTTTGAATTATTGTTGCCTCAAGACATTTCCACTTTTCAGTTTGAATTAATTTGTAAACAACTATAAATTAACTAAAAATAACACACTTGAACATTTCTGGGTTAGTGTCTGTAGATCACAAACAAAAACATAATTCAAACTTAAGTCATGTCAGATGAAATTAAGGGGGTCTCAGAAGATGTCGATGAAGACAATTTCGTGAGCTGATCTTTTATCTTCAGTACGGCTTCATATTGCCCTGGTTAGAAAGAAAATCCTGATAGTGAACAACCCCTGAGAGTACTGAGTCTAGCATCTTTTTAGCCTTTTATTGTTGTCACAACTACTGTGAACAATACCATCATTTTTTCCTGAGTAGTATTCATTACGGGTTTTCTTGATTTGCCATATTGTTATTATTATTAAATGTATTAATATTAGGGACCATGTACAAAATACATTAATCTCAAAAAAGAGAAAATATGCTCTGTGCCATATTTAGCTACTAGCTAAATTCCATCTGTAGTCACTGTGACTATATCTTCTTTTTTAAAACATTGTCACATCGAAAACACTAAGAGAAGATTTTGTTTTCAAGCCATGTTAAGATGATTCATGTCATTATATCCCAATCAGCTCACAGTGGCTAATGTCACGCGACATTAGCAATAATTTCCCCAGAACTATAATTAACCCTCATGTAGAGGCATTTCTTGTCTCGATTACCGTGCCCTTTGTAAGGTCTGCTCCATCCTGGCCAAACCTACACTCGCACACATACAAGCTTTGTTTATTATCACATAGACATGGTTGAGTTATTGAACGGGCCTACTGGCCACATGATGTGAAGGGGCCCCATGAAAGCTTGGTCCCTGGCTCAGGGCATCAGTTTGAAGTTATTGTTAATATTTCTTGTTGTCAATCAAATGACTACAACGAGACGCAAAGTGACGACAAAGAGGCCACGAAGACACACAAAATTAACACAGAGATGCAAAACGATTATAAAGAAAAGCAAAATGACCCCCAAGAGACACAAAACAATCATAAAGAGATACAAAATTCCTACAGCGAGATGCAAAATTAGTACCAAAGATACAGAATCACCACATAGAGACATAAAACTACTAAAACTGACTGCAAAGAGACATAAAATGACCACAAAGAGACCTAAACCAACTGCAAATAGATGCAAAATTACCACAAAGAGAGACAGGGCAAAATGTCAATCTGTCCATGCTTATAGACATGGTCTGTGTTGTTTTAGTGGGACAAAGGAAGTCAAATGTTGTCTTTCTGAAATACTTTCAGACAGAGACGCGCGCGCACACACACACACACACACACACACACACACACACGCACACAGGAGGGAAGTTAATGGAGGACAAAACGCCTAATTTTGCTCTTATTTGTTGTATTCCTATCAAGGTCTGTGTGATATAATTAACATTCACAGTCTGCTACTACATAGTCCACAGTGACTTGTTCTCATTGAGAAGTTCACAAGGTACTTCTTTACTGCCACAGCCTGCGGATTAGTTGCCATGGAAACAAAGCTGTCAGAAGTCAGGAGGAATACGTTACCCAGTACTTGTGTTTGGTTCCTCCGGTGGAGGAGACGTTTCAGAAAAGTTTGAAGAGTGTTGATGAGGCTTGGTAGCTCTCAGGGACTGAATGTGTTGGAAAAACCTCTGCATGTATTTCTCCTCTTCCGGCTCATCCTGCTCTTCCTCTCTGGACTTATTGATGAAGTTTATTTTTTCTGTTTTGGTAGACATTTGGACGGCTAATTTGTGGTGATTCATTCATTCATCAAATGCCAAATGGAGAGCTTAAAAGCAAATGTTTAAAACAGACTAGAAAATCACAGACCTTGCATTAATAACCTTATAATTCCTTCATGAATTATTCACCAAGAGGAGCTACAGCATGTTAGCTTTATCTGTCCAGGCTGTATTATTCCTGTCTCAACCTTGAATTGTTTGCATATTACTAACTTTTAGCAGATTGTTATCATTGCAGTCTCCGGCTTTTATTCATTAGTGCTTCAAAACAGTAGCTAATAGTGCTGACTGATGTTCAAAACAAAGGTAATACAGCAGATCCTGTTGTGCATTAAGTGAAAACACAGCGTGCGTTAACATGCCATTTATTTTGTCATTAAAATGAGTTTTATTTGCAGAGGACAGTTAGGTGTTTTCTAGTGCAATGACTTGTTGTGACTCTTGTGATTACAGTTGACACAGTAGAGCCTCTTTACTCCCTGTTGTTAATGGTGATACTGGAGTCCTTGGAGTGCCAGCTCACAGTATTGAAGTTGGCCACCGGGGGCTAAATGAGCCATTTAGTGAGTCAGTGGTGAAAGGACAGAGCTGATGACTTCCCTGTGCTCATGCTCATCGAGGACTGCAATTCCAAAGATGCAAGTCTGTTTAATTTAAAAGTAAGTACGGCTTACTAATCTATGTGAAACATTTTCGTTCTTTAAAATGTTGTTGTTTGTTGTTGTTTTTGCGGGAGAAAATAATTCAGCCAGTCTATCAGTTTTCAACAAGTTGGTTGGTAGTACTCTATATTCTTCTTTTGCGTATTGCCTGTGTACCAAAAACCTGACATATCTTATTCCCCTTGCAGCAAACTGGGGGTTTGGCCCAAGGAGTCACAAATAGATTCAAGGGGTCATTACTCAACAGAAGAGGAAAGAAGAAGAACATATTTCTTCTACACTTTTATTTTGTTTCTAAATGGCTGGAACGAAAGAAAGAAAACACATCAGACTGGTTACAAGTGGCAGATGCAGCAGGTGATGAGGGGTCGCAAGTGCACATCACTTTGTTTTAAAGGGTCACAAGACAATAAGATTAGGAAAGATAGCCACAGATCACCAAATTAGAAATACATCACTGAGCAGACAGTGTACTGGACAGCATGGTCCTTCGTTACCATGAACACAGCCACTGGATGTTATTTTGAGTTAATCTCACACACACGGTACTGTGCAAAAGGTTTAGGCAGGTGTAAAAAAATGCTGTAAACTAAAAATGCTTTCAAAAACGGAAGTGTTAACAGTTTAGTTTCATCAATTAACAAAATGATAAGTGAGAACAAAAGAAAAATCTAAATCAAATCAATATTTGATGTTACTACCCTTTGCCAAACCAGCATCACTTCGCTTGAGCCAAGCGACTCAACTGTGCACGAAAACATAGGAACTGGGGTGCAGAAAAATGGCAGCAGGTGCTCTGGACTGATGAGTCAAAATTTGAACTATTTGGCTGCAGCAGAAGGCAGTTTGTTTGCCGAAGGGCTGGAGAGCGGTGCAATAATGAGTGTCTGCAGGCAACAGTGAAGCATGGTGGAAGTTCTGTGCGAGTTTGTGGCTGCATTTCTGCAAATGGAGATGGAGATTTGGTCAGGATTAATGGTGTCCTCAATGCTGAAAAATACAGGCAGATACTTATCCATCATGGAATACTATCAGGGAGGCGTATGATTGGCCCCAAAGTTATTCTGCAGCAGGACAACAACCCCAAACATACAGCCAATGTCATAAAGAACTATCTTCAGCATAAAGAAGAATGAGAAGTCCTCAAAGTGATGGTCTGGCCCCCACAGAGTGGGGTAGGAACAACCTACCAGCCGAGTTCCTTCAAAAACTGTGTGCAAGTGTACCTAGAAGAATTGATGCTGTTTTGAAGGGAAAGGGTGGTCACACCAAATATTGATTAGGTTTAGATTTTTCTTTTGTTTGCTCACTTAGAACACCTGCCTAAAACTGTTGCAAAGTACTGCACATCGTCTTGCTGCTGTAAATACTCACTAGAGCACCAAACATACATTAAACTGCTGTTGTTCCCATCAAATGTACCATTAAGACCTGTTTACGTCTACTAAGAACTACAGTACTCAACAGTTTTATAACAATGTTTTATAAAAGCCGTTGTAAAAAATATAATTATACAGTATATTTGTGAAGATTTATGTCTTCAGCTGTAACAAATATTATTCTTTTTTAAATTTTCTGTTTAATTTTTGCACTATGAATATTGTTTAGTTGTCAACCTTTTATCAGTCAGAGAGGCTGAATACATTCTGTAGCCTACAAATATTACAGATTACTGACCGGCCCATGAAACAACCCAAATAGAGGCTGAGTACGAAACGTTCCTTCTCACCACAAAACAGATGCTCAGCTAACACTCATGTTGATAATTGGCTACAGAGGCGTCCTGTGCTCTTGAAAGAAAGCGAGCCTAAGAATATCCATTCTAGTGAAGACGTTGCAGATAGCAACAGCTATCACACTTCTGATTACTAGTTATCAAAGCAGAACAATGTGTGTGTGTGTGTATGTTTTATAGTAGGAGGTAGATATAAATGCCAGTTTGATGGGTTTTATATTTTTTCATGCTCATGTGTTGTTGTTGAAGGAACACCTATCAGAGGACAGCACACAACCGTTCAACTGCTTTGTACTTTAAAGGATATGATCCTGTTCAGTGAAACATGTAATTGCATTTGGAAAACATTTGCGCACATTTGATGATCAATCCCTTTTCTCTCTGGAATCAGATTATTGACTACGCAACACTGGCTTCTATTAGCCAGCATCAGGGCACATCAGGTGCCCTTCCAAGGGCCCTGAATCCATCTGGGAGATTAATTTATGGGAAACCTATTTAGGAAACATTTATTTTAAAAGTGTGAAGAAGGGTGATATCTAAGTGAGGAAAAAGTAAGAAATACATTTCATAAGGCTCCAGCTTCCCATCACTATCCCTACTATACCATAGATGTTATATTGTAGAGCAATAATGACCCTGATTATTGCTCTTAATGATCAGGCTCACAGTGACAGACAATCACTCTAACATTACTGCCACAGTTTTAGGGAGCCAAACAATATATTAAACTACTATATTAAGCTGTCAATGCATTGTAAATTAATATTACATTATTATAATACATTTAATATTCAATTATGCTAATAGATTGATGCTGGACATGTTTTGTAATTTTAGGTACATTGTGTTGTTTTCACCGATTGCCACCTTCATTATTTTCCTAAAATTGAATAATAACCAGACCACATGTAAGCAAAAGCCGATAATCCATCAGCAATCAAACACTCATTTGCTTTGCAAACTGCTGTTTCATATTTTTCTTTTTGTTCTCTTCACTTCACTATAAGGATTAGACGTCATCACACAGGTGGTTGTGTCACATCACCATGGAAACACAATCAAATAATTACCCAAGGATTAGCAAATTATGGATATCCTTAAAAACATCTCATGCTACAGTTACTGTGAGCATAGGCATTTGTTATCTGAACAGGTTTTTATCAGTTTTGAGCCTTTATTCCATTAATCCTACAAAAACATCACCACAGAAGGAATTAAAGAATGCTTTGTGTCATCATTTTGCAGCCACTAAATTGCAACTTGAGTGCTTGAAGGTCCTTTTGCAACAAGTATGTTAATACTTTTAAACAAAAATGCATGCATGGTAATGTGGTATTACTGTATATCTGTACATAACATGTTTGACAATTGACAACAGGAAGCCTTATGTATTTACAACCAATAGGAACCAGGTTATGATATGCAGGGCATCTTGGGATGTATGCATCAGGCTGGCAAGGCAACTTTATTTGTATAGCACCAGGACAATTCAATGTGCTTTACAGGGTAAAAGTATTTACAATATAAAAGTGCAAAATACAGGCAAGCAATAAAAGAGATAGCAGATTTAAAATTAAACCAATACAGTTCAAAGGAAGTGAAAATAGAGTTTAGTTTAGTTGTACAGAAAATACTGTACAACTAAATTAAATTAAAAACAATTAAAATAAAATGTAAAAATGAAAGCTATTTAAAAGCTAAGTAAAAAAGATAAGCTTTTGTCACTTTTGTCACAACCCGCCATGAGTTTTAGACTCTTCCTGTTTAATTTTGAAAAGTCTCAGGTGTCGTTCCTTTGGGGGGACTTTATTTCCGATCTTTGTTCTTTTTTCCCGCCAGTTTGATTGTTCCCACCTGTGTCTCGCCTCTGCCAATTGAACCCCTACGATGTATTTAGCCTAGTCCCTCTCATGGGCTTTTGCAAGTTTGTCATCAAACTCTTGCAGTCCAGCATTCCAGCGTTCTTGTATTGAACTCTTGGTGTATGACCTTCTGCATGTTTCCCTACCTTGCCTTTTTGCCTGCTCCCTGTCAATTCTTGTCACCTGTTTGGAACTTTTGGACAGTAAGCCCGACTTCTGGTTTTGTTTAGTTTTTCCCCTTGCCCGTACTTACTGTTTTGGATCGTACTGTTACTTTACACGTAAAGTGTTGACTGTTACCAACATCTTTGTGTCCTGTGTGTTCCCTGCCCTTGGATCCTTCAGGGTTACCCGACCTTTGCAACATCAGAGGTTATTCCAAGTCTATGTGGCATGATAGTTAAATGCTGCTCGACTGTGTTTTGTTTTAACTCTCGGGACAACCAATAGGTGAGACCCAGATGTCCTAAGGGATCTGGGAGATGCATATGACACAAGCATATGTTCCATATACACCTCTGGGCTGGGTAACGGGGTCCTGCACAGCTGCTAAGCTAAAAGAGTTGCATGTTTAGTTAGCAGTTTGTCTCACATGCTTATATTTTTCTTTGTAAACACGACAGATACAAGATGTGATTTTAACATCAACAGAAACTACCGGCTCTCTCTTGCAGCCTGTCCGGTTAAATAAGCCAACCCTGGATGCCACTGGGACGCAGACTGCTGCAAGTTGTATTGTATCTGTGTTCTAAGCACTATTGACAGCCTCAGGAGAAAAAGATGGACCAAGGTGCTTGAAGAAAGATGGAGCTTTCACACAAGCACACACACCAACACTTGCACAAAGACACGCATCAACTGATCTGGCTTGATCCGAGGTGTTTCATGTCTGCTCCAGGGACTTTATCACTGGTTATCTCTCTGGTGCTTTCTGTCTTCTGGATCAAGCAGGTTTGCCTACACACTGCCACCTGTCAGAACACTCCACCGAGATTACTCACACTGGGATTCAGGTTGTGTGTTTTTTATGTGTGCATGTGTTTTGATGTGATACACTCTTAATGTTGTGAATGAGGAAGGACAGATGTCTCTGTACTGCTGTGTGGATGTAGGGCTGACTGAAAAAATGAAACGGTGGATTTATTTGAAATGTTGTGTCTGTTTATTACTATATACTATATACAGTGACTGGAGCAAATGCAAATGATTAGATTCAGTGCATTACCCACACATTCCGCTAAATTAATATGTTCAGTGTCCACACAAAGAAACTCTGTGTATGTAATTATGCTTCAAAGACCTTTTGTTAAACACTCTTAAACATTAAAAGATAGAAAAGTCTGCTAATCAAAAATGCTGATAAGTAAAATACTTTATGAATACCCTATGATTGAACATTCACCCACATGAAATGTGGTTTTAGGCACTTAAGAGTGCACATATTCAGTTGTGGTAAATGGATGGAAAATAGACTCTTACTTATATAGCGCGTTTCAACCGCTATGTGGGATCGAAAGGACGACCGCATTACCCTCTGAGCCCCAGCCGTGGTGCATATATTCTGTGTAATTAACGATGCCAGTGGGACAATCAGAGGCACGATTGGTGATCCAAGTTGCATTTCAGACATTTCATGCTTTTCAGTCAGACAGCACATGGAAATTGATTTTCACAAATCAAATTTAAACCATTTATTTGATATTCGACTCAGATTTAAAGACACGTGTCTCCGTCTGGCTGCGCAAATCAGATTTCAGACTACCGTTCGTGTGTGGGCATATATGGCGCCTAAAAATGATTTACTTTTCACTCGACACCGTTGAATACACAGTCTGAAGAAGAGAAACTTTAAAACAACACAGCTCACTAAATTTCACCTGCAAATAAGTATCTTAAATTTAATTAGTTTCATTTCAGTAAGAGAGGATTTTGTTAAACACCAGTTTGATGTGAAAAGATTTTTTTGTGGCGTATAATCTGGGAGTGGGAGTCCTGTTGCTGAATGTATGAGACTGTCAACCACCTGTGTTAGCACAGGTTCATGCATGTGTGCCATAGTGAGCTTTTACATGTGCAAGATGTATGTTTGTGTCTGTAAAATGGATGGATTAGTTTATGGCACAACCCACGCCACTTCTTTGCTCCCGGGGAGATTTATTTTCCCTTCATGTTCATAAATACATGTCCACACAGAAAGCATATTTGTCTGTTCTTGGGCAGCGTTTGACTGGCAAGCAGGGTAATAACCTTCCTGCTAGGAGGGATTAGCAGCAGAATGCAAATGGCAGATGTCACAAATATGCGTACATCATGTTTGCAGGCGCAGAGGTTTTCACGTCGGCTGTTCAGAGGTGTTGAGAAGAGAGCCGAATCATGAAGCCGCTGACAAGTAAAATGACAGAAATGTTTGATGAACTGATGGAGATATTAATGAAGACAAATAGATGGAGGTATTTGTGGCTGTAAATTAGGTATTTGTGGCTGACTAATGCTGCATCTGGATGTCATTTCCTTGTCAATTTGTAAAGTGGAAGAAATTATAACATGATTAAGTCAGAGATAGCAGTTGGAATGGTATCACACAATCTGGACTAATGAGAGAGTCACAAGGTGTATAGAATGGAAGCCAGTCATCAATCATTTTATCTTGTTAACAGCTTGGAAATGTTAATCACTACCCTGCAACTATTACCTACACACATAATGATATACGGGCACATTGTTTGCCAGAAAGCGAATTGTCACAGTTTGTATTCATATGTAATATATTCAGTCAGCGCAACCTTACAATGCTGTTTACCACTTTGTTGGTTGTTTGAGTGCAACATTTTGGTGGTAAACTAAGGATTTTCCAGCTTCGTGGGTTGGTAAAGATGCCCTAAATATATTATAATGTTAAAAGAATTGTTTAAGATTTTGGGATCTATGCTTGTTTGCTTTCTTGCTGAGAGTTAGATGAGAACATTGATAAAACTTTCATGTCTGTACTGTAAATATGAAGCTACAGCCAGCAGCCTGTTAGCTTAGCTTAGCTTAGCATAAGGACTGGAAACAGTGGGAAAGAGCTAGCCTGGCTCTGTCCAAAGGTAACATAATCCACCTACCAGTACATCTAAAACTCACTAATTAACATCTTGTATCTGTGTTGTGGTTTTATGTGCCAGAGTATTTCTTGGCCAAGATCAGTAACTTCCTAAAGTCTCGTTGCCACTGTGAGGTTGCCAGGCAACCAACAAGATCTTTAATTTGTATTTTTAACAATTGTTTTTGTCCTGATTAAGCAATGTATGTATAACACGTTAATAAGTGAGCAATAGAGGTGCTGGTAGGTGGATAGTTGTGTTTTTTAATACTTTGATGTAATTTTATGTTAGTTACTGCTGAGTCTCTTCGTTGATGCAGTTTGTTGTTCACACATTTTGTCATGACTTTCCAGCCTGTTCCCCTTGACATATTCAAAATCTTGCAGTCCATTTTGACTGATGCAGCTAATTTGGTCACAGCTCATTTGGCCTCTTTGGAGCTCATTTGTAAATCAACGTGTGCTGATTACCAGACCTCTCCCGTAGCTCGTAAATGCTGCTGATTAGCACTAATCTTGACTTACCTATTTAGCTAAATGTTTAATAGTGATTAAGTTACTTCAAAATAAAGTGAAAGTCCTTTTTGCGTTATGTGTCTGCCTCCTGTAGTCTTATTATACTTTCATACAAATAATGCACAATGCTGCTTGGTCCCTGAAAGCCAAGGGACAGCTCTGCGTGCAACAACTAAAATGTATGAATATTTTAAGAGCCTTTGTTCTTAATATTCACCACAAACATTGTTTGAGCCAGTGTTTGCAGTGTAATCACAAGTCGACAGGCCTTATTTAAGTATACATGGAAATTATGCTCCTGTATGTGCTTTATTAAGGTCAGATCTATGCGTTGTTTTTGAGAAAGTGAGGAGACAGATACCCGCTGATAACAACTTTAAACCTAATTGTTTTTCTGTTTTTCTGTGGCGGCACCCTGTGCTATACACATTGTATAAATAATTAAGGTTCAATTTCCTCAGTTCACCTTCCCTGATGATAGATCATTTATTTACCTTTAGGCTGTCTGAACATACACCAAAACAAATGGTTAAATATGCTACTTTTTATCTTGGTGTTGCCACTAAAGGCTCCCAAACAGTGACACAAAGAAAGACCCAATCTTCAGATTCTGTTCAGCAAACTCATTGCAGGATCAGGCTGACATCATTTTTCGGATCCCATGATAAGACCAAAAGTCACTACTCATTTCCAACATTCAGAACTTATCTGCAGTGTTAGAAAAGAACTAACTACATTTACTCAAGTACTGTACTTAAGTGCATATGTGAGGTACTTCTACTGCACTATATTTATTTCACAGCTATAGTTACTAGCTATATTTCAGATTATGTTTTCACATAGAACACATAAGATTAGTTGATATAATATGATGCATTGTCATAGAGAAATAAGCTCCACCATGACAACATTGAAATGCTTCTTACATGTTATTGCATTACTAATATTATTCCAACAACAGATTAATAATACATATAACGCTCTGAATGCTGGCGTGATTTTACTTTTGACACATTAAGTACATTTTGATTCCTATGGAGCTATATTACTATCTTAAATCAAGAGCATGCTCTTTCGGTTTGAGAGAATACTTTATTGATTTCATGTTCAGATTTTGCAATACTCTCTCCCAAAACCCTGCTCTTTCACACAAATAGCACCTGCTTGCACTTGGATTTGCTCTGCTCCTGTTCAAAATGGATGATTGCACTTGGGTATGTTGTTGCTTGCACAGATTTCTTCTGTGCACTTGTGGAATTTCTGCTCTTGGATTTCTGCTCTGCACTTGGATGTTTTTGTACAACAACTCTATCAAAATTCCCCAACCAATAGAATGCCAGCTTCAGTGAAATTAAATGAAATGATCATTTGCTTTACTTCTTACAGCGTCCCTTTTTCTGAGATCAACCACATCAAGCAATTTTTCTGAGAGGATGGAGTTTCTTCAGTTGTCATGTAGAGATGGCTCTGCCGACATGGGAGCTCAGCAGTGCCGGTTCTAGCCTGCTATATTTGGGTGGGCAGGTAGAAATAATGGTTCAAATTCCTGACCAGAAAACAGATTGGGAGGTAGCGAAGCAGGCATTTCTAAGTTTGCTAACTACCCTATGGTTTCAGTCAGGAGGGCAGGTTTATTTACCATCAATAAAACTTTTGAAAAATTTGAGGTCTCATCAAACCCCATGTTTACAAAAATAAAAGGTAGTTTTATTCAAACTCTTACTGAAAAGTGCCAATGAA
>JAVQJV010118409.1:0-15529 GCA_036024995.1 Gadopsis bispinosus
CAGCATGGCAAATTTTGTCCATCGGTGTATGAATGTCCCTGGTGTGAGTGTCCCCTAAATGTCTGTTTGTCTGCCCTGCGATTGACTGGCGACCAGTCCAGGGTGTTTCCCTGCCTCTCTCCCAATGATAGCTGGGATTGGCTCCAGCCCCCCCTGCGACCCTTCGGGATAAGCAGTATGGTTAATGAATGAATGAATGAATGAATGAATGAATGAATGAATCTAGTCACGTTGGTGTAACCTTGCAGGTTTCAGGGCGTCGCAGAATCGGCAAGATGCAAGAAGTTGCAAGTTTCAGCTCATCTCGTTGTGAATCTTTGGTCTGAACTGGCCTTTAGACATCAGTGAGCTTGTGTTTCTGGCTCTTTCCTGTTGCAACATACTAATGCACAAAAACCCAGGACCATAGAGAAATTGTTTTCCCTGGACTGGCCTGCACAGATCCTGGACCTCAATAAGGCTCCTGCAGGTTCAACATGTGGTGGAAACAATTACATAAGGTGTGATATTCACATACTTTTGGATATATAGTGTAAGTAAAGCCAACTCCATGTCACGTCCCAGCAGTTAACGTTTAAAAGAAACCAAGTTAAGATGATCTTTCCCCTCACCGAGGAGCTGCCGTCTCTTTAACAAGTGATCAATGACTGTCGGTTATCAATGAGATCAGAGTTAATGTCATTAATGAACTCACACGTCAGTCACCTTGTTTACACACTCAAACTGCTGTGAAAACACACACACACAAACACACGTAGGTCTTTTAAGTCGCCATAAAAAACAGGCTACAGACTAATTAGTCGCCCCTGTACACAACCTGTGTGTGTGTTGGGTTAATTAGTCAAGAAAACAGCAGGCAGACGTTTGACGGCTTCCTTTCATCTGACGCAGCTTAGTACCTCCTGGAGATGCACACACACACACACACACACACACACACACACACTATAGAAAGGATTCCACATTGTGTTATTGTTACTCTGACAGCAGAAGAATAACAGTCGCTTTAATTATGGACTGTTCAGACACACACTCACAGTTACCTAACCTCTGTGTGTGTGTGTGTGTGTGTGTGTGTGTGTGTGTGTGTGTGTGTGTGTGTGTGTGTGTGTGTGGTCAGAGTGAAGGGCAGCAAAGCACTTTGCACGCAAGAGTTGAAGCAAGTGAAATGAGGAGAGGTGGGCCGAGAAAACAGAGAGGTCAGAGAGGACAGAAGATGAAGGAATACAGCTTTTAAAGAGTACAATTCAAGCTATTTTCAAGCACTTTCATGGTACCTAAACCAAAAACTCAGCCATTCGATCAGCCCTAACATTCAAACAGCAAACGGGCACCCTGAGCGCTCCCCATATGCAACAAACTGTCTGCTGTCTGTTTTCAGCAGTTTGAGCTACAGAAGCTCTTCTGTTGGATCAGACCACACGGGCCAGCCTTCGCTCCCCACGAGCATCAATGAGCCTTGGCCGCCCCTGTCGCCGGTTCAGCGGTTCTCCTTCCTTGGACCACTGTTGGTAGGTACTGACCACTGCAGACCAGGAACACCCACAAGTCGTTGTCAAAGTCCCTCACATCTTTCCGCTTGCCCATTTTTCCTGCTTCAACACATCAACTTGAAGGACAAAATGTTCACTTGCTGCCTCATATATCCCCCTCACTGACAGGTGCCATGGTAACCAGATAATCAATGTTCTTCACTTCACCTCTCAGGAGGCGGCCATGTGTAAGGTGTTATGTCAGAAGACAAGCAAGAAAAATACTAGTGTGTCAAGAGTTTATTTGCCTTTGAAAACTCATCATCCTCTGCACACTCTCACCTGCTCTCACCTTCACCTCCTTTGAAAAGGCACAAAGATAAATAATAAATACACAACTAACTAGTTCTGTACGCACATCATCAGCGTGAATGTGTCATGAGAGTGTGAACAGTCTGTTCCTGCTGCATGGATGGATGGATGGATTTTCTGCACTGAGCCGATGGTTGTTTTCATTCCAGGATCCGTATCAGCTTAAGTAACATTTAATGAAGTGGATTTTGAAATCAAATTCTCTCTCTCCCTATGTCTCTTTCCTACAAAAGTCGTCTCTGTCCATTAAGCAGCTAGTAGCCCAGTGGAACTCATTACAGACTGGCAAAGGACAGAAACATCAAATACTGATTGTAAAAGAGACGCCGAGTGAGGAAAGAGAGGCTGAGAGAGAGAGAGCTGTCAGGGACGAAGAGCCAGCTGTCCTTTTACAGTCTAGTTGAGGTCCACACACGTCAGACAGGAAGCTGACTGACAGCTTAGAATAAGAGAAAAATATCCGAAAGCTTCCAAATATCATTGAAATCACAGAAAATAATAAACAGGGCCTCGCTCCCAGATATACCACCATTCTGTAGATGAACCTTTGAACTAATGCAAAGAAAATGAGACGCAGTCGGCAGGCAGGAGAGTGAGAGGTGGAGGACTGAGAAACAGAAAGGGAGACAGATGGAGGAGATTCACTTTCTCCTCCAATGTGAAAAGCAGCCCTTAATAAGAGCTGAGAATATATCAGCATGCCTTTGCTTCAGTGGCACGACGAAAAAAAAAGTCTAACTATTCATGGGTGAGGAAGAAACTGCCAGATAAACGTCTGACTGCCACTTGAAGAAGAGACGCAGAGTCAGTGAGTCAATTAACTGTTCACTCGCTGAATTCAGCTTCGTCTTCTTCTAACTTCTGAGAGATGGCCAGTTATACAAGGTGCTTCAGGAAAACAGGAAGTGTTAAGGTAGCTTCGTTAAACAGAATCAAACAAAACCAAACAAACCTTTAGCTGATTAAAGAGTCTAAAAACAGCATTTTAAAAATGGAATCGATTTCCGTACACACAAGCGTTTTATCACCGTTTCAGAAATAATCTCCGCCCGTTCTACACACCTGTGAAATGCATGTCACATGACCATTCACGTGCTGCTGTAAACAGGAAGCAGATTGTTTGCCCTGCGGTTGGTTGATTAATTAGCTGCAGGAAATATTACGAATGAAGAGATTTCTCTGCTCAGACCGACGACCAGGTAGAACTGTTGCTGACAGGAAGTGCTACAACTCGTTCTCCATGTTGAGGCAAAAATCGCATGATAGGGGCGTGACGAATCAGGGAACGTGGGCGTCTGCATCATCATTTTAAACACAAGCAGGGTTTTCAAACTGAAATGGGGTCAGCAGCGTTTTAAAAAGGTCTCCGTTTCATGGGTTCTAATAAAAAAAGATATTTTAAAACAGGAAACGTAGGAGTGTGGATGGAGCCTCAACAAGACTTCAGAGCCGGCTTTCAGGTGCGACACCGAGCCCAGGTCCCGATCGATCATCACTGCAGAGCTTCAAGCTGCAACAACAAGCGACGAAAACAGCCTTTTACAAACAGAGTGAGGTCGAGAGATCTGTGGGACGCCAAGAGTTCCCATACAGGAGAAACCAAACTGCTGGCTTCACGCTGAACTTAAGCAGAGACAGAGAAGGAGAGTCCAGGTGAAGATGGTGACAGGAGGAAGAGGAAAATGGGAGATGTGACAGCGTTTCCTGTCCCGAGGGTCATCAGCCATTTGCTGCAGCCCGTGGCTGTCATGGTTACCAGCATGGCTGTCCTGACAACAAGCGTGGCGTGTCACGCAGTGCGGTGCCGTCTGGGGACGATCTGTCTGGGTGTGATACAACACACACACACGATGACATACATGCCAAGAGAAACACACACCAACATTTCTATGATGTACCACCAGCGGGACGTCTCACGCACTCTGAGTGCTTGAGTGTGTGTGTAGATACAAATACACACAAAAAGCATGAATATTGAAACATGCAGTAAGAATGATTCTCTCTCTCTGGTCATGTGATCTAATCAGGACTAATGTGTTGCCCCACCATCAGTCAGACAGAGCTGCTAAACACACCATGGATCCCTCCTCGGGGGCTGCACACACACACACCTTCCCATCTCCTCCATTTTCCTCATCTAGAGCTCCATCTCCGTAACAACTCATTGACCTGTGAGTGCGTGTGTGTAAGTGTGTGTGTGTGTGTGTGTGTGTGTGTGTGTGTGTCTATGTGTTAGGGGGTGGTGGGTATTGATCCAGTCACCCCCCCCGCAGCATGTTTTCCGTCCTGCAGAGTCGCTGCATTTTACATTTCAGACGTTGCGTTCAGGGTCTCGTCCTCACTGTCGGACATGCGGCAGATATATTAAATAAAATATTAAATTGGATTTTCAGGAAAAATATTGTACACTGAGATCATTTTGATAATATACTTTAATTTAGTTGTGCATCTAAATGTGGGAGTCCTCTATCTTTTTATTCTCACTTCCTTTAAACTGTACTTTTGCACTTTTATATTAGAAATCCTTTGACTTTGTTGTACTTTTATTACCCTGTACACCACATGAAATGTGCTGTACAAATAAAGTTGCCTTGCATGTCGGTACGTGAAAATACTTATTTACTAGTTTTACAAAGATAAGTTGCAGAAACATAATGAGCCAAGTCTCAAAAAAATTATTCTCTCCACAGTGAAGCCTAGAGTTTAAATATAGCCGTGAAAACACATATACGTCTGCACTTTATGCATCAGAGCCTCCTGAAAATCATATCTGACTCGGTGGCGTTCGTGGTAATGAAGAGACGTCGCAGGATTACGTGTCATCACCGTGTGAGGCGTGAAGAGTCATCAGAGACCAGAGGTCACACACTCTCTCTCCTGGAAATGGGTCGTTCTGGTTTGCTGCATTAAACCGATTCACCGCTCCAAGTTAAAGTCACTTCATCCCTTGTGCGTGTGCGTGCGTGTGGACTCAGATCAATGTATGGATTGATCCTCAGCAGTTAACAGAACCTCTAAATCACCACCACGCTGGCCGAGCAGCAGCTGTAAACCAACACAGGCAGGTTTATGTGCGGAGCAGTGACGTGATTATCAGGAGAAATCAGGGAGCCAAACGACCTGCAGCCTTCAAAATGGAGCAGAGGGCGCATTATTACATTTCACTGCAGGCAATAAAGGCAAGAGCTTGTTTTTAATTCAAAATGTAAAAAAAAAAAAAATAGAAAAAAACCTAGATGAATATAGATACTTCTTTTGCTTTTGCTTTCGGGTCTCAGGAGTCGAATCTCAAAACAGCAGTAATCAATCGGTCAAGTCAAATCTTAAATCCTCATTTTTGTAACTTAAGTCTGGTCTGAAGTCTTTATCTCTGCTGAGAGCCAAATACAATAATGTGGTTACATGAGCCCATTTTTATGGATGTCGTCTTTACATCGTCTATTTATTGCTTTTATTTGTATTTATTTATAATAAAGAATTGCTTTCCGAGTCTCCTGCCTTTGCGTTGTCTGTAAACTCTGTTATAAACTTATGAGTAAAAGAAAGGCAGTTACACTTGAGTGAAACCAAACAGCCCTGCAGATTGAATGACAAAATAAAATTAAACTCCCCTCGAGGACGACACGTGCTGATGTTTCCTTTTTCTAAGCTGACGCCCTGTTTGTTAACCTGAATTAATCTCACAGAACCACCTGAAGAGTCGTCCTTGGAAATTGTTTGGACAAGAGAAGACACTTCTGTCTAACTTCTACCCCAACAGACGAAACATGTCGTCTGTGGAACGTCACAGTGAACGTCACACCTCGACAGACACAAACAGGAAATGACGGAGTTTGTCATTTCAAAGACTAGTAGTGAATACAGCAGCTTTAAACTCACTGCATACTGAGACAGCTTTAACAAGTGTGACTACGCCTGGAGCAAAGTGTAAATTACATCCTGGATTATTTATAAACAGTTAAACCCTAAATTCCACAAAATGAAGATGATGGTGTAAATCTAATGCAGCCACAATGCTACTATAACCTGTAGATGATAACACTGAGAAAATGTGTCTGCACCAACATTTTAGTTGTCACATTTCACAGATTTTAATTAAACACTTGTTTCCTGACGAGTGAGAAAGTGCATCTCAGAGCTCATTAGAGTAACTGACGTGTGGCTGTTCAATCATAGCTGCCATCGATCTGAACGTGTTATGACCAAAAGTTTTAATGTTTCTGCTTTTTATTATTGCCGTCAGATGATGGAACAATAGATCTGAACATCGTCATGGTTGCAGGTTTAGATGTTCTACTGGCGGCGGGGCATTTTAGGTTTTTATCTTCTTCATTTCCAAATCCTGTTCAGACCCACAGTCTACACCCACAAGTGTTTTATATATATATATTATAAGTTTTCTTTGTAATCCCTCAGTATAGTTGTTTTTGTTTGGTATTTTGGGATTAAAGGATATGTTCCATTGGCAGAGCCATGTGCTGAAGTCTAGTGTGCCGGACTATTTCTTGGCCGGGAGCAGTGACTTCCTGGAGTCCATGAAATAGTCTGGACATGAGCATCTAGTAAAAGGCAGAATAGTCTTTATTTTTTAAATTTTTTTTACACGACATACATTTCTCTGTGCAGGCAAACGCATCGCAGTTCTCAGACGCTGGAAGTTAAATTTGCTGCTCAGCAAAGAGCGACTGTGTTTTCAGTTTGTCTAACCTTTTATTCACCTGCGTCTTTCCTGTTCGTGTTCCTGTTGCTGTCCTGTATAGTAGAAATCAAAGGGGGAGACTTGTAGTAAATCTCTAACAATACATGTCCATCTTTAGAGGGTAGCCTCTTCTGCTCTATTGACCCCGTCGATGGGGGCAACTCCGCCCCGCTTTATGACAATGCGTCATAAGGCCGTTAAACTCATACCAAATATCCATGGGCATGTCATTCCCGAGCAAGGCACTGAGCCAGATACCCAGGGCTTAATTAATGTGCGTCCATGGAGGCAGGCAGAACGTATGATCATGTAAAGGAGTTGAAGAGGCCCCGTTTAGCTATTGATTTTCCCGGGGCCTAAATAAAATGTCAGAGCACTCTGTGGTTCACTGTGATAGACTGCAGCGAGCAGGTGCTTAACAAAGCTGTCCTTAAAGGGTGAGGTGTCCTAAACAATGAGAGCGCGCGATCAATGCAGTGTGTGCGGCTTCAAAGACACTGACTGTCGGTTTCCACGCATTAGCACTCCTGAAGTTGTCCATTAAGTGATGAAATCTGCTACAATAAATGTGTTAAATGTGTAAATTCTAGTATGCAGAGCAGGTGGGGGGGGGGGGACGACGACTGATCAGCTGAAGTTCAAAGACTCTCCTGGATTCACCCTGATGAGAAGCGAACATGAAGTGCATTGAAAAGTGGCGACAGAGGAGCAGTGCCAGATGGAAACCATCATTCCTGCATCACAGCAGAAGCTTCTTAACGCTCTATAAACCAACACAGACCTAAACGACGCGTGAAATACTTTTGACAATTCTGTGTCATACATCATCTGATTTGGGCGAAACCACCCTTTCCTTCTGGTGCAGTGTGAAGTCACCATCACGCAGTACCGTCGCGTGAGCACACCATACCTGACATTTAAAACGTGAAATAATACTGAAATGAAAGCTTTTCCTCAGTGAGTTACAGCCATTTATTTTACAGGAGACAATGTGACAATGTATAAATGTTGGTGCTGTCCTATTTTGGTCAATATCACCTCATGTCAAAGTGTTGTATATCATTGGATAATAGACTAATCTGTCCAAACGTGACGTGCAAATTTCCACTCGAGTGAGCCAGCAGTCATGTGATCCCACGCACCGTAAATCGGCCCCGATTGATTGATTAGGCTGAGAGTCTAACGGTCCAGGCGCGGTTCAAAGCTCGTCATGGTCTCGTTTCTGTCTCAAATGAAAATCATACAAATGCTTCAGGCTTTTACAACCTGTCCGCAGAGAAGCCTCGATTCACAATCATTGCATGTTAACTTTAAACGTTATATAACGTTGTTAGACAGGGTTCCTCTCTGTAGCTCACACGGGGACACACTTTCAAACTGGCATCAACACTTCGTAGCCCTGCTGGTGAGGGATAATGAGGGATAACAAGGGAATGAGGGACATTATTACTCAACGTGTCAACCAAATTTAAAGGTTTCTGGCTGCCATCTTCTCCGCGATGTGGAACTTCTTTCTCGATTCAAGGCGGCACAACAGTCAAAGGAGAAAACAAAACTTGAACCAAAAAGGCACCCACTGTTCTCTTTCTGGTGAAGTGGTTTTAACAAAAAAAATTCTGTAGCTGAGGAATCACTTTGCTGCCGAGCGTCCTTGAACAACCACCTGCGCTTTTGCCTGCTCATTCACTGCCGACTGGATCAGAGCGCCGGCTAAACACACAGCACAGTGAAAGGCTCAGATTCTTCTTCTTCTTCTGCAGCAAGTGACCCTGTGAGCAGCTAAATGACTTCAGGCTCCTCTATGAGGAAATGGATATTATGAATAATGTAACCATCGATCCTTAATCGGCTGAGCTGTCCATAAAAGGCTAAATACAATGTAAATCAATATTATGTCCCTATTAACACGGGAGATAATGACCAGTAAGAAATAAAATTGCTAATGAGAACGGCCTGGTGACGTCAGTGAAGTCAGCAACATGTCACAATAAGAGCTGGACTGGACCTTCACTCGCCTGAGATTTTGAGAGTTTGTAGCCAGGTTACCTCTCAGCTGTGTGCAAAAATAAACGTACGGCTCATGGACCACACGTGACTCGCAGCTGGGACCATTCACCGATCGCTTCACACTTGTTGTATTAGTACATTTTCAGTCATGTCCGCTGGCTGGTAGGTTGGAAAGCGGACTGATGTGTTTGCCTTCATTTTGCTGCCTGACACCAAACCACTAAATTGCCAAGTGAAAACTGCTGTATGCAGGGCTGCTAATATCAGGGGCCATCGCGAGTCAAATCACGCGAGCTTCAGTGCAGCGTTCCCGCCTGTTACATCATTATTAATGTTTGTCTATTATTGGAACCTGGCCTCCCGTCATTTTGCCCAAGTAGAGTGTGTCCCTGCTGTAACCAGCTGAACGTAGCTGCTGTGCGATTTAGATTCCTAAAGAACTCATGTAAAAAGTTTTAAAACCCTGCTAAAAGAGTTGATTAAGTTCCAGATTTTCATGTCGCGGTGTCATTTTAATCAACGTCTAGCATTTTCCTCAACTGCTGACTTGTGAAACCTGGTGTCTTGCCGCACAGCCAGAGAGACAGATATCTTCAAATTAGATAAGATGAAACTTTATTGATCCCTGAAGAATAACTGGGTTGTTGTGGGAGCAGCTGTAATAGGATTCAGGAAGGGAGGAGAAAAAAAAAGAAAAAAAGAACAAAACAGTAAAAAGCACTCAAATGGAATGTAAAAGAATCTTTAAAGAGCAGAGAGTCACTTCAGCACGGCCTGGTGCCAAGAGCTGCTTCATCTGGCGACTCGGTCATCGTGTTTAAATGCTTTACTGTCCAGAAAGTGGCTAAAAGTAATCAAACTATTGACCTTTACTGTCCTCAGAGGTCGCTCAGGGCTCATGCCATAACGAAGAAACAATCATTACAAAAACAAGTTATATTTCAAATCGCACCGTCTTCCTCAACAGATGGAGTTGTCATGTACTTGGCAGATGTTCAAATGTCAATTTTTCTGAGCAAACTCCACCAGAACAAGCTCCAAAATTGACCTTCTTTGTTAACTTGTGTTTTTCCAAGGCCGACAATGAACTTTTGACCTCATCCTTTAAGTGCTCAGAAAAAAGAATTCCAGAACAGCTACTAACGGACCTTGTGGGGCGTTTGTCTTCAAAGGCGAGAACGATTCTAGAATTTCAACCAAGTGTAAGTTTTTCTATATAAAATTAATCAACAATCAAAGTTAGCTGCTCATCTTTCTGGAAACACAATAAAACAATCAATAAGTCAGAAAATGAATCATGATCATCTCTTATGCTGCTTCTCTCTCCGTTTGAGTTTTGTACAGCTGATCAGACAAACATTGGGTATCTGTGACGAGGATCTCTCCGTTTCCTGACCTTTTCTGACTTTATTGGTCAATTGATAAAAATCTATTGTTGCGATTCAACCAGGAAGTCTGGCATCACGCAAGGACCCCATTTATGACGTGAGAAACCGATTAAGAAAACAGGTTTGGATCCCAGCAGCAGTCCTCGATTAAGGCTCGCTGGCCGTCCGTCTGTCTGCGTGTGAGTTAGTTTGTCGGCTGAATGACTCATATGTAAATCCGAGCCTCGCGGGCACGGCGGCTGTGTTAACACCCCGTCTGCCTGCCAGGATCCCTGCTGCTCTGAAGCTGAGGAGGAACCCTCCGCCGGCATGCAAACGGTCCCGTTTCACACTCCGTCTGGCCGACAGCGCTGGCCGCTAAACACTTCCACCGCCAATCCTTCTCTCTGAGTGACAACGGCAAGGCGAAGCTGCCCGTCAGAGGCATGAAAACAGTGGGCGTATTAGAAGAAGAAGAGGACACAGCAAGTAGACTGACAGCCACGTGGCCGAGGTCACCTTGGATTCTGGGTTGTTTTGTTTTTTTTACCAGCTGAGATCTACTGTTCATCTGCATGTGTGAGAGAACTCATGACAAGTTTACATCCAACAACCAACAACTTTTCTCTTGATTGCACGCAGTCAGGGAGGTTGATGATGACGATGGTACATCTTATACGTATATGTAAATATATGTGCTGCATCAAAACCGACATAATGTGCTGCACATGGGGGGCTGGGAGTAGAAATTAATGAACCAATGAACCACTCACGCACCAGGAGAGCGAGGCGATAATGCACCTCAACCTGCCATTAAACAGAGGAAGAAGACGAGAAACAGCCAATCGTGTCGAAGGAACACAGAGGCTAACAGGTTTATAGTTGACTGACACCGAAGAAAGCAGGCTGGAGAACAGAAAACAGGGCCAACAGTAGAGAAAAGTTTCAAACATGAACATTTAACCATCTGGTTTCTTTAACTTTCACTCAGGAGCAAAACGCAGCCTTTGAACTTGAAAGAAATAATGATTTGACATTTGACAACAAAGCGAATTATTAAAACATGAAGAGAGAGAGCGACAGATGAGATGTGCAACTAACGATCACTTTCATTATCAAGTGATCTGCCGTTTGTATTCTCCATTAATCGATTCATGCACAAAATATAAAAACAATGTTGAGGGGGGAAAAAAAAACGCCAATGTTTTTACATTTTTGCTTGAAGAATGGCTGAAATGATTAAACAGCTATCAAACAGTCGCCGAGTCATTTTCTGTTAATTGACTAATCATTTCAGCTCTAAAACCTCAAAGGTGTGTTTTTGTAAGACACCATTTTTATTATATTGTAATATATATTTATGAAGTGCAAAATCTGATATTTGAGAAAATATAAGGAACATTTTGACTTTCACATAAAATATATTAAGAAATAAATTTTATTCTAATATATCTTCTTTGTTAGACACAAATTTTCATAAAGTGTTATTTGATATAAAATTATGAATAACACTGTCATTTTCCCCCGGTGAGTTGATGGACCTTTCTCAATAAATGTAGTCGATCTTTGCCGTCGTCCATTCAAAACCGTCGAACGACAATTACGTTACCGGAAGTGTCCTTCGCAGATGAAAGGAGTGACTCTACAGATCCTCAAGAGAGGTCAGAAATCAGTGGATGTGATTTCATCGCGAAAAACATTTTAAAACAAGAACAAAGTTGAAACGTCCCCGCAGAGCCGATAAAAAGAGAGAAACCATTAAACGAGGTCAACAACAATGACTTCAGCAACCCTCACACACACACACACACACACACACACAGAGTGTTAATTTTTAATCCTATTTGCAAGCTGCAGACGCTCAGGAGGAGACAGCAGAGGTTGGGAGGGGTGAGACGGAGGAGAGAGAGAGAGAGAGAGAGAGAGAGAGAGAGAGGGATGGGAAATGAAGAGACAGGTCACACACACACACAGGAAGGGTGAGGAGGCGAGGGGAGACGAAGGTGGTGAGACAGACTCTGTGACTCCACCAAACGTTTCAATGAGAGCCGCTCCCCCCGAGCGTCTCACGGTTCGGAGACGTGGGTTTTGTTGTCCACACTGTCAATAGCTATTCACACGCTGCCTCCTTGAGACGGCACCACGTCTAAAGCGGCGATTCCAGCGTGTCAGAAATAGCGAAACAATTGGTCGATGGACAGAAAATAAAGAGTGAAGCAACCCGGCCAAATATTCACAGACTCTGAAAGATTTGCTGCTTCTCTCTGTTTTACATCATTGTAAACTGAGATATGAGGATGTCGACCTTGAGCTCCGGGACATTTTATTTGGTCTGTACATAAAATGTCTCGAAATGTTGAGGGGAAAGCAAACTTTTAAGTTTGTAGTTTACCAATTTCCCGTTGCTGCTTTGTTAAATTCTCATATAAAAAAAAAAAGACAAATACCTGCACAGAGGAGAACACACAAGAACACAAGAGGGAACCGGAAAACAAAAAGGACAGACGAGGCTAATTTAAAACAGGGGCAAGTGGAGTCTAATAACCCACGCTCATTCCTTTAAGGGCACGCTGACACATAATGCCGACACTTGTCTCCTTTAAAGTGCAGGACAGTCGTCACTGCTGTCTGAAGGGAAGAGGACTGTGACAGGTTGGTCAACGTGGCATCAGTTTGTCGGGTTTGTCCCTTAAAAAAAGACGCCTCCGTTGAGGGAGTTGTGTTACAGGAGAACTCTCCTCTCCGGGGAGTTACGAAGCAGCGTGTTTACATCGCGAGCGTCTGGTGACAAGAGACCGACAGCTGTCAGTCCAAACGCTGCCTGAATATGAAGCAGAGCCGAGGCCCTGAAGTGGATAAATAAAGATTTCAAATCAATCCGCAGAGGCTGCTACGCGGCAGCGTTACTGCTGCCGTGGCGTGGAGCCGGCTCCGTTGACTGATTTTCAGTGTAAGCCTCTTTAAACGCCGATGGAAGACGCCGGAGATTTAGATTGTTCCTGTGATAAATCCCCGAAGGCTAAGCTGAGTTTAATGCTGCTCTGCAGTCGCTCCGGGTTATTGATCTCCGGCAAAGCCACACTGCGTGCGAGACGCTGCAGATGCCATATTCTGACGAGAGCCATCCTTCACTTTGGGTTGTAAAAGCCTTCGTTATTGCAGGGAAACACCGATTAGCTCAGGCTTTACATCTATAGAGCTAAACACGCACTCTGGGTGCAGGTGCCTTGCTCAAGGACGCTTTAAATTAATTTATCAAGCGAGGTCTGACAAGGACTTTTAAAAAGGGAAAGATCAAAGTGAACGAGGAAAGAATTACTACGACAAAAGCCAAATTCGGGAGTCTGGCGTGCACGCTTAGTGTCACAGTCACAAACTGTTTGTTTGCATCAAGTTATTCTCCTGAAACAGGTTTAATTCAACAAGTAAAATAAAACACATTGATGCACGTACCTCTATGAAGGAAAATAATACGTTAAAGAAGATATCATCTAAACTTTCGCTGTGATTAATCATTTGGAAGGTCAGTGTATCCAACCACATAGCAGTCATTTACATGCATTCGTGTTTAGTTTGATTTGAGGCGACAGGAAGAGGATCTCTAATATCGTGAAAAGCGGATTAGACGTCTCAGCGCAGCGGTGATGGAATTACAACAGGTAGAATTCATGAAGCTCAATCAAAGCACTACTTTCAGGCTCATTCTGCAGTCCAACAAGTGGGGTGAGTGGGAAATAAAATCGAGTATCAGATGCATCGCAGTTCTCTTTTGAGCGATTATGTCTCGATGCAGGAAACTCAGTTATCGGAGAGTCAAATCTCAATTCTGGACATTTGTAAGACCCCGGTCTGCGTGTTGCGTTCGTTACGGCTGAGCCAACTGAACGGCAGAACGCTGTGGATGTAGAACAAATGCGTCACGTTGACGTCGATGAGCAAGGCTACTTCGGCTACGTCTCGAGCTTTGGTGAGGATGGCTGAGCGTAAGCAACACAAGACGGACACAATCCGACCGGAGTAAATCTTGTGGAGGCTATCCGCCGCACAGCCTGTCGTGTGTTGCAGCAAGAGTCCAACGGAAATGTCCTGCAGGAAAGACGGTGCAGAGAACGGGGAGAGACCTTGACTGGATTTTGTGCGTTACGGGTTTTGTCTGTTTTTGACTTTGCATCGATTCTGTAATTGCGGCGTCTTTGCCTTCGATGCATTTGTTTTGCCTTTTTGTACGTGATTTTTCTTTGACTCTGCACCGTTTCTGCAGCACGTTTCTCCAAACAGAAATGTTTTGCGCCAGTGTGGTGGCCTTGGCCGTCGTCGCCCACCGTATCATTCAGCTGTCCGGCAGCAGAAACAGAGAAATGTGTCAAATTTGAGAATAACTACAATGCGAATTTGGCTGCATTAGAAACACTGTGTAATCACAGGGAGCAGGAGGAACCGCACTGTCTTGTTCCTCTACTCATCAAATATTCACCAGGAAGAGATTTTTTTTCCCTTTTGTTCAGGCGAAATCTTTACGCGTGTCGTCTTCACATCAAAACAGCATTTTCAAAATGAGCCAGCTGAGTGTCAAATAGCTCTCTTTAATGAACCTTTTCTCCCTCCCTGTCCGTCTCTTCCTCTACCTTTGCTGTAATTGACGGCGTGTTAAAGGACGATTATTATTCTATTGTGTCGTTGGCATTTGAGAGCCAACCAGCTGCACACACACACACAAACAGAAGCATCCGTCACTCCTGATAGCATTAACACACAGCACACACACTAATAGATGCTGACACACACTAACAGGGGAAAAGGAAAAGACAGGTATGCTGCTGCTCCTCCAAACATAAAAATAAAACCCAGCCCATTATCTCTAAAAGTAATTGCTGTGTTTCCGTAATGGCCCAGCGCTCATTGTTCATCAAATCACGGATGACTGCTTTTCCTGTGTATTAAGGCTAAAATAAATTGCTTTATTTCAACAACGAGACGCTCATTGTCCTGCTGCTGGTTTGTCTTTGTCAAGTAATGGATTGGGGTTGTGTATTAGGTTTAAACATGTCGGGCTGGAGTGAATAGAGGTCTCTGCACTTAAGAGGATCATGTGGTGACTGTTGGACCTGTTACTGTTATTATTGTGTCCGCTGCAGCTGGAGCTCAACGCTAGTTTTCCCTCGAGGCTGGAAGAGGGGTTTAGGCAATTTTGTTCACGAGTGTCAGAAAATCTCTCATTTTGCATCATCTAATTAGCTACATAACCTGCGACCGTTACGTCCCGTGGTTATTGTCTGTGCGTCCTGGTTTATTTTGAAATCCTTACCTGTCTGGTCTGTTCAGTTCCTGCCCTCGTGTCTCTCATTGGTTGTCCACGCCTGGCCCTAATTCCCTTGTTAGCCACTTCCCAATACAGCGATCAGCTCTACCATTCAGACAGCACGGCACCCTGACCGTCACCACGCGCAACAAACTGCGATGCTCTGTGTGTTCTGACACCTTTCTATCAGAACCAGCATTCACTCTTTTAGCAGTTTGAGCTACAGAAGCTCTTCTGTTGGATCGGACCCATGCGCATCAATGAGCCTTGAACCTGTCACCAGTTCACTGGTTTTCCTTCCTTGGACCACTGT
>JAVQJV010118410.1:0-11720 GCA_036024995.1 Gadopsis bispinosus
ACACACACACACACACACACACACACACACACACACACACACACACACACACACACACACACACACACACACACAATATGAACATTCGGGTATTTTCTTCCTGGTGATGAGATATTGTACTGAATGATGTGTGTGCTCACACACACACATACACATAAACAAACACGCACTCACTTGATCTTTGACTTCTGTCCTCAGTACACTCTGCATCTGTGCCAAAGCCATGTCTCTGTCTCCTCTCTGTCGCCCTCTTCTCTTCCTTTTTCCCTTCCTCATGTTTTGCTTCCCTCCCTCAAATCTCAGATGATCTTGTTGACAATCACGAGAAATTCGGAACATTAAATGATTGAATCTAACTGTATTGAAGACAATGATTGATGTTTTATTTCACCTATCTAGACCAAACTTTCCCATGATGTTATATGGATAAGAGATGCCACCGTTGTTCAATCTCTGCTTTAGTTTGGACAGGACACAAGAAAGCGTGGGTACACAAACAGATAGTGCATAGCTAAGGATGCATTTCATCTTATTTTCAGTGTGCACATACAACCTGATGTGCACTAGCTCCATCCCAACCACTATTTTACTTTGCAAGCATTTGTTATTACATGTTGGCATGCGTATGCACGTTATTATTAATTTGAGATTGGCCCGATCCATCCACTGTATTTCAGCAGTGGTGACAGAGGCATGGGGAAGATCAAAGTCATCCTGATAGATTGCTATCGCCACTCCCACCTGTTCCCTCTGGAATTTCCTCTCTTCCCAGCATGTGTGCATGCGCGTGCACGTCTGTTATGTCTATCAGACTGTTTGTGTTTCTGCATGTGTGCCTGAGTTTGCATTTGTTACCAGATGATCGTGAACCTGTGTGTGTGTGTGTGTGTGTGTGTGTGTGTGTGTGTGTGTGTGTGTGTGTGTGTGTGTGTGTAGTCTGTTTCAACACGTCTGCAACTTGCGGGAATCTTATAATCTGGAGCTGGAATATGTGCTCATGTCTGTGTCTGTCTAGCCCTGCTCCACCTCTCTCTCGCTCTCTTTCTTTCTTTCTCTTTTTCTCTCACTCTCTCCTTGACAACTCTAATAAGTTCAGTAGATCAGGTTACACCCCTCCATACATGCCAACTTCTCCCTGTTTTTCTGTTCTTTCTCTAATTCCGTCTTCTCGCTTCTTTCTTTTGCCCGCTTCATATGAATGCTGTGTCTCACCAACAGACGGTTTCTCACGAACATGAGGATATACACACACATGCAGCAGACAGCGACATGCACGCGGTGTCCCTGCAGGCCTCTCAGGTTGCTGACATTTTCCACTTTTGAGCATATAAAGTAATAATAATAATATTAGTGGGTGTGACAGAGCAAGGGTCCATTCACTGCAACTGCCAGCCTCCTATAAATATCCCCCTTCTTCGGGGGAATCCGAGAAGCAGCAGAGACCTTCAGTTTACACAGCTGAGGAGCATGTGGACGAAACCCTCTATTCTCTCTCTTTCCCTCTCTTCATTTTCCTATCACCTCACCACTCGTTCTGCTACTGTGTGTCGCTGACACCGTTCTGTTTTCTTTCTTTGTTTACTCTTATCTCCTCTCACCTGCCATCCGCCCCCATGAGTTCTTGCACCTATCTCTCCAACTTGTGCGACCTCCCACATTTCCTCTCACCCTTACATCTCTCTTTTTTCTGTTTATCTCCTCTGATAGATGTTGTGGCGACACGCTGGACAGAGTTCAGCATTATTGTGGAAACTTGCAGAGAGTGATGAGGTGAGGCTAATTGCAGGTGGAAGTCACCTCGCCCCCTGTTTCAGCACATCTCTCTGCTGTGTTTTGTTGTCTCTTCACTTCCCTTTGCCTTCTGTCTCTTTCTGCACGCCCCAGAACCGAGGAAAAAAAGTATCTTCCATTTGAACTTTTGTTGTCTCAGCATGAAAACAACGTTCCCCTCGTTCCACCCAAACACATGAGATATCACTGCAAATGCCAGGATGTCCTCTATTTAGCAGCACACCAGGACTTAGTAGGGGAGCTCAAATGAGTCAAAAGATATAGACCAAAGCCCAATGTTCACTACAGAGGACAGAAATTAATAGGCTGGGTCTCAGGAGGATAAATATATATACATACATACTGTATATGTGCCGTACTTCATGTGTATTCGACAGGGATCTATGTGGAAGTCGTACCTTTCACTCTCCTTCATGGGTCTTTAGCGCCCCCTAGTGGATTTTCTGTGTCAACGTGACAAAACGCCTATTATTTCACTCAAGTGATGACGTCATTCCAATCTCAATCCGGGTATTCACCTTTAGGATTCCAGAATATGGTGAAAGACGTAACAGACAAATGAGCAGTTTTGATGGCAGGTGAATCAACGGTGAGTAAATAAAGGCGTTTTCTAAGGGCTTCGTTGTGGTTTGCCATCAGGTCTGAGTTAAACCTCCCACACACACACACACACACACACACACACACACACACACACCACGTGATCTGTGAACGTGAAGCCCGTCCGCCCTACGTTTTAATGTTTAACCATGAACTAACTTCACTCTTCTGTGTATTTCTGATTGTGCTCAGTTCATCCAGCACGTGGTTCTTCACTCACCGCGGAAACAAACTCTCTCGCGCATTTATAGCGGTTGAGCTGCTGCGTCCGTTGCATCGGTTTAGCTCAATGGTTACTTCTCACTAACGTTTCTATCTAACAGCCTCCTGGCTGTGGGTTCGATCCATGGGCGCTGTCCGGTGTTTTTTTTTTTTTTTTCTCTCTTATTCCCTTCATACTTCTGTAAGGCTCCGTGTCTCGGAACTATGAGGTAAAAAGCGTATTATCACAACGAAACGTTATATGTGTGGAGAAATAACCTATATGGTCGTGTTAGCAAAGGAGGTTAAACCCACGACATGAACCATCACATGCCTTTTGTGAGAATGTGCTTTGCCCAGATTATATACTCCGAATCTGATTTAAAAATAAAAAAGAGTTAAAAGACATTTCACTGTTCAGTTGTCATTATGAGCAATGTGGGTTTTGTTTCGTTGTTTTTTTTTTTTACAGGTAGTTCATTTTGATCTTTCAAATTGCAATGCAAGGTATATACCAGAAGTCAACTACTGACATTACATGCTCTCACCACACTATTAATAATAACTCATTTACGTAGTGGGCGAGGCGACTAAAGTAGCTGATAGTCTAGTTTAATTTAATGTAGTTTGTTTAGTTTTCTTTATTTGTCACAGACAGTGCTCACTAATAAACAGGACAGAATAAAGAACATTTTTATCAGTAGTCCACTAAGTAGTAGTTGTAACCCTAAAAACAATAGAACCACATATCTTATAAAGTTAACATCTGCAAAGGTGGGTAATTAACACTGTACAATACATATGCACCAATAAACACTGCAATTAAACATAATTATAATTACTAACAATAGGAATATTTATAGAAATAATAAAGTTTATCGACCAGCTGCCAGTGAATCTACAGTCTCTCTCAACTGACGAGAAACGGTTTAGAAAACTACGGTTTAGTCTCAAACACAGCTACTGTGACGTGTTCTCCGTCACAGTAGCTGTTATGACGATCAATATCCGGTAGATGGCGGACTAAGATCACAGATGAAAAAGACCAAAAACACTACAGACAATAAGCAATGCCCTCTGATGGGGACAAAGTCACTACTGAATTCTGCTTCGGGGTATTTCAGTTAATTAGGTTTTACTGCCTTTTACCCCCTGTTTTTTTATTATTTATTATGAAGTGCTTGTGAGCGGCATACTGAGGAGGACAGACCTTCAATGATTATTACATCATTTTATACAGTATATTCCAATAAGTTAATGTAGCCTGCAGTATAGACTAATTGTCACAGCCAGCACCAGTAACACAACTCATCACTCGCTTTGTTTCGGCTTTTGGTCTAAAACCAAAATATGTTCAACTCATTCCTAGTCATATGTTTTATGTAAAAATACCCTGCTGTTTAAAGTGTATTGCACATTAAATTGGATGCATTTTTTGTTATTGTTATATGTTCTCAGTATACTTTGTTTATCTTTGTTTAGCTGCGTATATTTGTGTCTTCCTGTACATTTGTTCCCTGCATAATTTAGTACACCGATCAGCCATAACATTATGAGCACTGACAGGTGAAGAGAAGAACATTGATTATCTCATTACAATGGCACCTGTCAGTTGGGGGGATATATTAGGCAGGAAGTGAACATGTTGTCCTTGAAGTTGATTGAAGCAGGAAAAATGGGCAAGCATAAGGATGTGAGTGACTTTGACAAGGGCCAAACAGTGATGGCTAGATGACTGGGTCAGAACATCTCCAACACTGCAGCTCTTGTGGGGTGTTCCTGGTCTGTCAGTACCTACCAAAAGTGGTCCAAGGAAGGAAAACTGGTGAACCAGCAACAGGGTCATAGGCTCACTGATGTGTGTGGGGAGCGAAGGCTGCTCCGTGTGGTCCGATCCAACAGAAGAACTTCTGTAGCTCAAACTGCTGAAAAAAGTGAATGCTGGTTCTGATAGAAAGGTGCCAGAACACACAGAGCATCGCAGTTTGTTAGGTCTGATGAATGATGTTTCTTTTACATCGTGTGGATGGCCGGGTGCGTGTGTGTTGCTTACCTGGGGAAGACATGGCACCAGGATGCACTGTGGGAAGAAGGCAAGCCGGTGGAGGCAGTGTGATGCTTTGGGCAATATTCTGCTGGGAAACCTTGTGTCCTGCCATTCATGTGGATGTTACTTTGACACGTACCACCTACCTAAACATTGTTGCCGACCACGTACACCCCTTCATGGAAACGGTATTCCCTAATGGCTGTGGCCTCTTTCAGCAGGATAATGGGCCCTGCCACACTGCAGAAATGGTTCAGGAATGGTTTGAGGGACACAACAATGAGTTCAAGGTGTTGACTTGGCCTCCAAATTCCCAAGATCTCAATCCAATCAAGCATCTGTGGGGTGTGCTGGACAGATAAGTTCGATACATGGAGGCCCCGCCACTTACAGGACTTAAAGGACCTGCTGCTAACGTCTTGGTGCCAGATACCACAGCACACCTTCAGAGGTCCATGCCGCGATGGGTCAGAGCTGTTTTGACGGCAAAAGGGGGACCTACACAGTATTAGGCAGGTGGTCATATGGTTATGGCTAATCGGTGTATAGCGTTAACTACTACCTGACTCTTAATTCCTTTTGTATTCCCTTAAATTGCTCAACAGCCTGTTGCAGAGAGATGTCATTGACAAATCTTACTCAATTCCACACGTTTGTTTATGTTGTCGTAGCCAGTAGATGGCGCCACAAGATCACAAACGAAATGAAATGATTCACTCGGCCTGGCTTGTGCACATTAAGGTCAAATGAAATGTATACCTGCTCAACGGGAATCCCTTGGGAAAAACGACAATAATCACACGCTTCTATGTTTTTAAGCGTGCAAAACAATGAATGAAAAGTGTGCAACCATCAGTCCTTTACCACGCTTGAACCGTCCAGCTTCTCATCCTGTGACGCTCATTCAGAGTGCGGAGTACCGGGTCACGGTCAGGTGGTTGATGAGCGGTAGTTCAGAGAAAGTAATGACTGTCTTGCTGTCGGACAATGGGGTGAGCGACTCGATAGGGGCGGATGAGACCGGCTTAATGCTCCGTGTAATGCATGTTAATGTAACAGGCACCGAGGGGCCGCCGGCCGGAGTGCTTTGGGATTATTTATCACAAAACATTTGTATTCTTCTGTCGGAGAGCGGTTGATCTCGGATAGCTGCACACTAATCCTTCACTCCGTTAATTAAAAAGAAGGGGAAAGCAATGGAACTGGTGGTGGTGATTTTTTTTTGTTTTTTTCCTTCTCCAGAAATGTAATCATTTCTGGAGAAGCTTAACCATCTGCTTGAGGTTAAGTCTGCAAGCAGATTGTGTTTTCCGCTTATTTAAACCTGGGGATTTTAGGTTTTTTCTTTTTCTTTCCTCAAAATCGGAGGGTGTTGGATCTCGGGGCTGCTTGTTGGAGACATAGGTCGGGGAACATGTTTGTGCCCAGGGAAAGTAAAGGTGACACTTATTATGTAACACCTCATTCCATAATGAGCATTTCAGTATTGCAGTTTTGATTCAGAAGTAAGTCATGACCTTTGTATTTCCAGACTGAACAGAAACAACATCCCACCTCCAGTCCCTGATTCCTAAAGTTATTATTCCATTACACCTTGAAAGAGAAATGTCACAAAGAAGTCGAACTACTCCCACTCGCGCCATTACATTTTTCTCATGTGAAAAGATCACAACAACATTAGGCATCGCCTGGTTTCCCAGATCATTCTCTCAGAGGACCAACCATGAACACAATTTTCGACAGAGGATGCAGTCCTCGGGTTTTGGAGGCGGTTTAATAGAAAATGTAACATCTAGTGTAACAGAAAATGCTGCCCCTAGGAAGGAGAGATAGCCTATTTGCTTCTTGTTCTCTCTCATCTCCTTCTCGCTTTTTACAATTTTTTTATAGCTAACAAGCCCAGCGCTGCCCCGGGGTCCAATGCTGTGTCGTCAGTCCCCAAGAAGAGACTTTCAGATATCAAGCCACCGTTTGACATTAGGATGCCAGTCGTGTCTGTCTGGAGACGAACCCGAATTCACAAAGGCATCCTTTAGTTTCTCCCTCACTCACTCGTTCGCCCTCTCTGTGGTTCAGTGGTTGTCTAACTGACCAGAATTAACAGGAAAAAGATTAGATCCGAACAAACATGTGCCGCACTCTAAAGAGGCCCGAGCTGCCCTCTTTGTCCTATAACAACAACAGGGCTGAGCGATAGTACTGCCATCTCCTCTGCTCTAATCTAAGTCCTCGACAACATCCCTCAGCATCCCCTTCGCCTTTTGTTATCATCTGTAAACTGTGAACACATCACCTATGGGGTATTTATGTAATCCCAAATATAATACCTGATTAGAGACAAGTATGATCACATTGCTTTTATGTTGATTATGTGGATAGATGTTCAGGCCAACTTAAGGTGAATTTAAAATCGTGTAATGCGCATTTGTGCGAGTGTATCGCCCGCTCGTGATGGTCACTGTAATCAGTTTAAGCTGCAAAATGTACCGCACACTCATTTAAACATTGATTAAAATGGAATACCCTGACCCATCAAAGATTCTTTTTGTAAAACCCAATTTGGTGTGTGATGATTAATGAATGGGACTGTTTTTGCAATGTGGGCATTCATCTTCAAAGGGCTTTCATTAAAAAGCATTACAGAATCCCAGGAGCCTACTGGCTGTGGCCAATGGCCCATTTGAGTGCTGAGGCCGGTGTGTTTTTGTTTTCTGCAATGCAACATGTAATAGTGGAACCCCGGAAGAATAGTTTATTCTTTTGTTAAGCTATAATGAGGCTTATAATAAATCAAAGTAAAACAGGGTTAGCTGCCACCGCCGTCCAGGGCCCGCAGGGCTCTGTGGCCAGCATGACAAATCCTTGTCCATCCTCATCTGTTAAATGCAGCCTAGAAAACGACACCCACAACACAATTTGTCCCCTAATCCAAATCTGGCTCTGACGTCTGGTGTCAGATTTACGCCTCCTCGTCTCTTTAACGGGTCAGAGGGACAGACAGGAGGACGCGAAGGGGTTAAACGTCTACAGTAATTAGAGTCGCACTTCGTGTTTGCGTCCTCCAATACGGAGCTACGAGAAGCTACGTCCAACCCCTTTCTCTCTCTCTCTCTCTCTCTCTCTCTCTCTCGCTCTCTCTCTCGCTCTCTCTCTCACACACACACACACACACACGCACACACACACACACACACACACACCTTCCCACCAGCTCCTCCGAGTGTCTAATACACTGGAAAATCAAAGCGCGAGCCTCCACCGTTCACACTCCGCCGGTGTTGCGCGCGGAGCCCAACAGAGAGGGAGAGAGCTTCTTTAACTCTCCTCTCAGCTCAACCATCCAGGGAACAAAGGTTACAAACTTAGAAGACTGTTTTGTTTTTTTTTCATTTGGGACTAGTTGTGCTTTTGTTTTTTTTTGTTTTTTTTATGTATTCATCGGTGCACTTTTCAGCCGAATGACTTTTGGGGCGAAAGATGTCTGGGTGAGGTGACTTTACGCACGCCGCCGAGATGGATCACAGACCCTCCAGAGGCAGCTGGGTGCCGGTGACTGGGCTGGTGGTGTGTCTGCTTCTGTGTGCGTGCGTAGTGGACCTGGTTCTTGCGCAGATCAGGTACTCCATACCCGAGGAGCTGGAGCACGGTGCGTTTGTGGGCAACATCGCCGAAGACCTGGGCCTGGATGTGGCCAAGCTGTCAGCCCGTCGCTTTCGGATCGTCTCCGGAGCAAAGAAGCAGTATTTAGAAGTGAACCTGGAGAACGGCATTCTGTTCGTCAACGAAAAGATGGACAGAGAGGAGCTGTGCGAGCGAAGCCCGGGCTGCTTTCTACACTTACAGGTGGTGATTGAAAACCCACTAGAACTGTACAGGGTGGAAGTGGAGATTTTAGACGTGAATGACAACTCCCCCAGCTTCCCATGGAGCGAGTTTAACCTGGACATCACGGAGTCGGCCGCGCCCGGCTCCTGCTTCCCGTTGGAGAGCGCGCAGGACCAGGACGTGGGCGCCAACTCCCTGCGCTCCTACCTGCTGAGCGCGAACGAGCACTTCGTGCTGAACATCCAGACGCGCAACGACGGAAGCAAGTTTGCGGAGCTCGTGCTGGACACCCCCCTGGACCGAGAGCAGCAGAAGAAGCACGACATGGTCCTGACCGCCTTCGACGGGGGGTCGCCGGAGCGCTCCGGGACCGCGCTGATTACAGTCACGGTGTTGGACGCGAACGACAACGTGCCCGTGTTTGACCGCTCGGTGTACCGGGCGAGCCTGGTGGAGAACGCACCGCGGGGCACGCTGGTGCTGAAGCTGAACGCCACAGACCTGGACGAGGGCTCGAACGGGGAGGTGACCTACGCGTTCAGCGGACACGCACCCCTCAAGGTGCGCGAGCTGTTCAGCGTGGACCCGTACACGGGCGAGATCCGGGTGAAGGGCGTCGTGGACTACGAGAGAGCCGGCGTGTACGAGCTGTACGTGCAGGCGAAAGACAGGGGCCCCTCGGCGGTGGCGGTGCACGGCAAAGTCCTGGTGGACATCCTGGACGTGAACGACAACGCGCCCGAAGTCATCCTCACCTCCGTGTCCACTCCCGTGCAGGAAGACGCGCCCGCGGGCACGGTGATCGCGGTCATCAGTGTCATGGACCGGGACTCGGGGGAGAACGGGAACGTCGACTGCCAGATCCCGAGCAACGTGCCCTTTCAGCTGCATTCGTCTTTTAAGAACTACTACACTCTGGTGACGAGCAGGTTCCTGGACAGGGAGGCGGTGTCCGAGTACAACATCACGCTCACGGCCCGGGACCTGGGCTCCCCGTCGCTGTCCACCAGGAAGACGATCCTGGTGCACGTGTCGGACATCAACGACAACCCGCCGCGGTTCTCTCAGCCTTCGTACACCGTGTATGTGACAGAGAATAACGCCCCGGGCGCATCCATTTGCTCCGTGACCGCGTTCGACCCGGACTCAAACCAGAACGCCTATCTGTCCTATTCCATCCTGGACGGTCAGATTCAGGCCATGCCCGTGTCCACGTACGTCTCCATCAACTCTGACAACGGAAACCTCTACGCGCTGCGCTCTTTCGACTACGAGCAACTTCGGAACTTTCAGATCCTGGTTCAGGCGCAGGACGCCGGTTTCCCTCCTCTCGCCGGCAACGTCACGGTCAGCGTCTTTGTCTTGGACCAGAACGACAACGCGCCCGTCGTCGTGTCCCCGCTGCCCAAGAACGGCACCGCGGCCACAGAGGTGGTGCCCCGGCCGGTGGACGCCGGGTACCTGGTGACCAAGATAACGGCGCTGGACGCGGACGCGGGGCAGAACTCCCGGCTGTCCTACCAGGTGCTGCACGCTACGGACCCGGGGCTGTTCAGCGTGGCCCTGTACACGGGGGAGATCCGGACTATTCGCCGGCTGCTGGAGAAGGACGCGACGAGGCAACGACTGGTGATACTAGTCAAGGACAACGGGCAGCCGCCGCTGTCCGCCACCGCCTCCATCGTCCTCACGGTGGTGGACAGCGTGCCGGAGTCGCTGTCAGATTTCGGGGACCTCACACTGAGCCCGCAGCCCCCCACAAACCTCGCCCTCTACTTGATCGTGTCACTGAGCACGATCTCTTTAATCTTCCTGGTGGCCATCATCGTGCTGGCTGCGGTGAAGTGCTACAAGGACAGGGAGACCGTCAGCGGGTACAGCCTGCCCCCGTTCGCCTGCTGCTGCTGCGCGGGGTTTCAGCCGGAGCCCCCCCCGGAGGTGTTCAAGAAATCCAACCTCAACCTGCAGATTTCATCCGCGGCGAAGGTGCCCACGAACTGCATGGAGGCGAACGGGGCCAGCGGCCTGTCACAGTCGTACTGTTACAAAGTGTGCTTGACCCCCGAATCTGCCAAAAGTGACTTTATGTTCCTGAAGCCGTGCAGCCCGGGCAGCGCGCCGAGGAACAACGAGGCGAAGAGCGCGGAGAGCTCGTGGAGCGCGCAGAGCCGGAGCGCATCTGTGAACAACGGAGCGGCTGCTCCCAGTGAGGTACAGTGGAAGATAGTATAAGATGCGGGGGCTTCAATGCTGTTATACTGAAATCACTCACTGCCATCACCCATCTGCGTTTCCTCCCTGGTAAGAATCTAGACTGTGACATTCCCCCGTGAAGGTCAAATCACGCAGCCAGACGGGTTTAAACGCAACTTGGGGCAAAGACATGAGCAAAGCCACGGTTTCCTCCTCTTCTCTCTCTTAGTTAGTAAGTTGCACAGCGTGTCGTCTCGACTGTTTTTGTAATTGTGGCCATCATTTATTCTAATTGTGCCGCCCGTGGCAATGTTTGGCGCCCGGGAAATGAAATGAGACGATGTGAGATTGCATTTTAATTGACATGTTAATGAAAGTGTCTTGCATATTCTGTGCGCACGCCGTGTCTTCTCATCTGTATAGAGCGAAGTGAGATATCAATTACTGTTGCGAGAGGAAGAGGAGATGTAATTCAAGTTGACGCCTCTATTCAGCCTTGGTCACATACCCAGGTGCGTTCACGGCATGTTTTCGCAAAAAACAAACCCCCAAAACAAAACAATAAAACACGTGGTTAAAGATTTTAATAATAATTAATATGTGACCTTAATGTCTGCATCATCCAGTGTCATTGCCACATACTTTTCATGCAGTGGGGAAACACACACACACACACACACACACACACACACACACCTGCTTCCAGCACATCTACCTGAGTCTGAACACAAAGTCAAGGTTATGTGGTGAAGGTGAATGGCAGTTTTCTGAATTCATCTGCCTCTGTTTCAGACAATTGCTGTCGGGTTTGCGACACGCCTTCCTGTTCTCAAACTAACAACATAGGACAGATAACCTCACTAACTGTGCCTCAAGGGCACAAGTCGAACCGTTATACTACACACAATGGGGCGTATTCGCAATGGGGGGAGGCGTCCATTATTGATGATAAATGGCAAATGGCCGGTTTTGGGGAGACGGGGGAGGACATCAAGAGGGGGCAAGGAGGAGGAGGAGGAGGAGGAGGGGGGGGGGGGGGGGGTGCAAGGACATGGCTGGACGG
>JAVQJV010118411.1:0-13659 GCA_036024995.1 Gadopsis bispinosus
AGCGGCTGCACATTTGTTAAATGTCCTTCAGTGTGTTGTTCTCAGTGTCTGTGTGTCTCATGACTGACTGTGCTGTTCCCATAATTCAATATTACGATTGGCAGAAAAAAATCCCACATAATATCCAACATAATAACGAGAACCATCTGTGTATATATCTTATGCTTCCATAAATTCAATGTCATGATAATGAAAAAATATCCCACGTGGCCTACACGGATGAGGAGCCGCCTTGATCCAAAAAATTGTTTACAATGTGAAAGTTCAGTACAGGTTTTGATTGTTTTTAGTGTTTTCTGTGAGGAATAAACTAGTTTTACCCACATTTCAACAGATCAACACAATGAACACTTTGATAGTTACCCTCTCAGAGGTGATATTGACCGAAATATAAAGGCAGCACCAAATGTAGACTACACAGTATACAGTCACACTGTCTACTGAGAGAAACGGCTGTAACTCACGGAGGAAACGGTGTGTCTGCACCAAACTTTAAATGGAGCTCCAAAACACCTAAAAAATAAGGTTCTCCTGAATCGTGTGATGTAGAACACCTGACTCTGACTGGAAGAATGAGCTATGAACTATGTCCAGGCGTTTCTTTGTCCGTGTAGGTTTAAGAGGGTTAAGACGCGAGAAAGGGGGGGGGGGGGTTAGGTGACCTTTGATCTTACTGGGTGGGTTTCCTTCGAACAGTAAGAAAATGGAGACACTGTATGGTTTGCATTGACGCCTGGCTGAAATCGAATCGCATTATGATCACAGTGTGTTCTCTGTGAGTTAGCATGTGTTTTCCATCGTCCAGATAAGATATCCAGATCACATGTTAAAACCAGGTGTAAATGTGGTTTAAGTCTGATTTGTAATCTTCAACAAAGGTCTGTGTAACGAGTACCTACATATGTATGAATGACAAAAAGTAGTCCACGTCTGATAAGGACTACAGACTTGTAAACCAGGCATCGGCTGATCCAGAGCTACCGTCCTGATGTGAAACCTGTTTGTTTACTTCTTTGGCAAACACACAGGTTTAACAGTTGCCCCTGTCCCATGTAAAGAATTCAAATCAACATTTGTTTACATGCCCTCAGTAAGTCAAACATGCTGTAGCAGAGTCACATGTGTCCCAGGATCCAGGCGATAAGGATTTCCCCCGGGAGTCCCACCTCCTGCCGAGACACTGACTGCGACTGAGCCACGAAGAAGAACGTTTGCCTTTTTTTTAGCTCTTTTGCTGAGGAACACCGACATATTTAACCATGTTTGAATGTGTGATTCAGATGAAGGATGGTGGAGCATTGCGGGTCATGTAGGTCTGTGTTTATGAAACTGTTTCCCTTTTGAAACAGGGTATAGACACCCCCCTCCCCATCCTCCTGAGTGGAAGCAGACAGCAGCAGCTTCTGCATTCAAGACCAGAGAGCATCCCAGTAGGAGGTTAATTAAAACAAACTAGCTGATGTGTTGTACATGTGGATGCAGGTGAAACAACTGGAGCCCCGAAGTCTCTGGATCTAACTGCCTCTGATGAGGTCCTGACTAACATGTGCTCCATAGCTCTTCACTAAAAAGGTAAAATATGGTCATTTGCTTTCTTGCTTCAAAATACACTCACTAATTGACATGTTGTATCTAGTTTGTTTAATTCTGTAGAAACTGTGGATGTGTTATGTGCTGGATCCATGTCTGAGAATTAGATAAATTAAATTAAATACATTTAATAATTAATTAATTGGTGAAGTTTAGAGGAGCTGGTAGGCATATTTAGGCGAGCCGTTTCCCTCCTAGCTTACAGATATGAGAGTGCCAAGACCGCATATCCATATTTCTCAAAATGTCTTGCTATTTCTTTTCACAGGTGAAACAAAAAGCCTGACAAATTGTGTCTGATCCAGTTCAACCTCTTTTTTTTCGTTTTTTAGAAGTCATAAAACTGCCCTCCTGGAGACGCTATAGAGCCACTGCAGCAACCAAGAACATTTACAAAAACTCTTTCATATCAAATGCAATAGCTTTTCTAAATTCGGACAGACAACATATTATCACGTGCTTTTTGCTCTGTTTTTGGTCTCCACCAACTCCTGAGGGGAATATCTGGCTCTTCGGCTGCTAAATGCTCCACTGTGTTCACCAGCTAGTCGCTAACTTCGTTGGTTTGCCATTTGGTGCTGAGCAGGTGTTGTACAGCAGCTTCTTAGCATGAAGAAAAAAACCCAAAAAAAACGTCTGCCTGCCGTTTCTGAAAATGACGCTCATGAGAGCTGTGAGAGTGAACCAAAACAACAGAACCACAGGCTGGAAAAACTAACAAAAAAAAAATCAGCTGTTTGACACTCAAACGCTCCGTTAATCTGAGGGGGACTGCATTTTGTCTGGTTGGTCTCTATTCCTTTCATGTTACATAGTTTTGATCCATTGTTAATATAAAAAAAATACGACTACAGCAGCTAAAGTTTTCATCCACACTAAGATATTCCGTTTTTTTCCTCTGAACGTTTCAACACGGCAATGCAGGTACAAAGAAGTGAAATTGAAAACAAAGTGTCTTTCCAGCATTTTAGAGACTTTATTTATTTCGAGAGAGAGAGTGAAGAGCGAAGTGCAGGCGACACTCTCAAAGGACAATGAGATGCAATACAACAGCGAGACAAAGCTCTAACCAGTATCTTCAAACTGATCCACTTTGGAAGGTGATGCTGAAAAACACCAGCTAGGCGAGGAAACAGAAAAGAAAAATAGAGAAAAGAATGTTTTTAAATGCATCAACATTGACTGCAATAACACATTTTGCTAACATCAGACAGATGTCTGTGACTCTGACCTCTCTGGTATGTCAGTGGTTGTTGTGTTTGTACCAGTGAAGACGCATCAGCATCCCTCCCTCCGCTTGTTTGGCTTTCGTTTACTTTCAACAACAAACCTGCGAGACAAGACGAGGGCCAGCTGCCCGGATCAGAGGAGGATTAACAGGACGAAGAGGAGGAGGAGGAGGGAAAGTGACCCTCTCCTCTCACACAGAGGTCAGCCACGAGGTTCGGTTTGTTTCAACGTAATCGCAAGTTTAAGCCACGAAGACAAATTGTACAATTGTAAATTCAGAAATGACTTAAATACGTTTTCTTCCCTGCGTCAAAAAACTTGCCTTTGTCTCCTATGCAAGCACCAAGCCTGTCTCATATACACAGTATATATGTAAATACATTCATATAAGAAATGTGATGCTTCGATAGTGAGGAAATGTTTTTACTAAAAGCATCTGCAAAGTTGCAAAACGTTCACATCGATTCATCAGCTGTTACCCTGGTTCGTTCCTTCGTAACTAATCCATACTTTCTCTACCTTATTCTAGGTATTGTTGCCCCGAACAACGATCTTTCCCCAACATCAACCAAAATGTTTAAGGAGCCTAAACCTAAAAAACTGCAAGCTTGGGAGTCGCATGTTGTTGGTTTTTAGATGGAGATCTTCAGGGTCTACAGACAAGCGTGGAATAATTTCACTAAAACCAACTTATATTTAACCAACCAGACGGCTACTCGTTTAATGAGATAAGTGTCATATTTGTCTGCAACTCAGGCTGTATTTGCAAAAGATCCTAAGGCCAAAAGCAGTAGAAAGAATCACACCGGAGAAGATGGTTTTCACAACTCTAACCACGGTTTCTGAGGAAAACAACATGCACCTCAGCCTTCTGCGAGGACAGAATGATCATCCCAGGAATGCTCTTCGGATCACACTTTGATCAATAGTGTGCATTAATCATCACCAACTGCTATAAATAAGAAAAATGTGCCTGTTGTCAACCAGTGTGGGTAGGAAACACGTTGTCGTCTCGTGTGTCAGCGTTTCTGTCCTTGTCCGTAGCAAAAGAGAAGATACTTTGTGAATGCAGCCTCAGAAATTAAGGCAGTATTTTCAGCCGGGCAGCTCAGTCAGAAGTGAAAAAGCTTTTTTTTTCCAGGATGAGAGGCCAGACAAGTCTAATTTCTTTCGACTTGGCACGCCTTGATATAATGTGACCTGGATGGCTGAGGGCCTCGACAGAAATGTGAGCAACAGTGAGCGCTCGCTCTGTTGTTTGATAAATTACTGAATAACTGAACACAAATGGACCCAGTGAGCTGCAGGCACCCGTCTGTCTGCAGGCTGTGCTCGAGCGCCGTGGGAGGTGAGACAGTCTGGCGAGAGCCCCGGTGACCGGGAGGCTCAAGCTGTCGCCAACGTCCGACCACACAGCTACGGGTCAGTCTACACAGAGACGACGATCCAGAAGACGTTTTAATGATCCAGAGACAAAGAAGCTGGGCAGAGACAGACAGAGAGACACAACTGGCCGTTTCCCACGAGAGTGCATGAGCGTTATCAGTAAATACAATCACTGGATAAGGCGACGTGCTCACGTGCTCTGCGGTCAGAGAGATGGGAAGGCTCGGCTTTGTTCATCTTTTCGAACATTCGTTTTTGAACAACTCGTTGTTTCGAGCCTTTTCGACTGTCGAGGCGTTCGACTATCCTTATGTCTTTTAAGTGTCAGCCACAGTGTCAGCAGTCTGGTTTCTGTCCCTCCCGGAAACTCGTTCACGCCACCTAATGATCCCCGTCCACGTGGGGCGAACACGCTCAGAAAGAATGTATTTATTCCAACCAGAGAGAAGCGATCGGAATGAACGTTGACATGGTTATTAGGCGGCTGATATTATCCAATTATTAAAGGTTTGTAACCATCCCTCTCAACCCGACTGAAAGTTCCTTCTGATCAGGTCAGACTCTTCCGATCGAGCCGTTTTTGTTCTGACTATTAGTGGAAGCTCAGGATCCATGTAAACGCAGCTGATGACAATAAATGAACTGAGTGACGTGATTGGATAAATACAAGCATCTATTGGCCAGATTCTAACTGCCAGGTTGAGCTTAGCAGAAAGTCCCAGCAACAGCAGAATAAAAAATAGCAGAAAAGTATGAAACCTTTTTTTAGGGATTTCTTTTAGACCTGATTGCCTACTGGAGCTAAAATTAGACGCTTTTGGCCGGTGCAGACGTTTCTGAACTCACAATAGAAATGGAACAGAGCAGGCAGCATGGAAACTGAGGCAGACACAGGCCTTTCTGTCTGAGCTGTGAGGGAGGGGGTACAGGCAGCGCCGCGACGCCCTGACGGGCCGCCGGCCGCCACTCTGACCAATTAAAAAGGTGAGAGGAGAGGAAGAACAGGATGCCGGGAGCCGAGCGGAGAGCTGCCCGGACTGCCCGAAACACTGGGCTCACTGTGATACTCAAACTCACCGTTTCACTGGTACTTTGGAGTCAAGCTAGGGGAGCGTGAAGCGTAGGATTCAAAGCCTCGCTCGGCATGAAACCCCTGCAGTTTCATTAAAAGAAATTAAATAAGAACAGACTCCTCGATTTTAGAGTTTGTTTGCTAAATTAACAGATTAGCTGATTGCGGTTGTAAGGCAAAAAATAAAAACCTTTAGCCACATGCAGAAATTTGACAGCTGTAACAAGTAGATAACTGACTTACATTATATTTGTACAACCTGCGTCGCAAAAAGCCTCAGTCCCCCGTTTGCAGCCACGTTTCCGTAACGAGGCTCGTCCTCGCCAAGGTCACCCGGTCGCACTAGTTGTTGGAGGCACGGAGACAGATGGTGGGCTGGATTAGCTGCAGGGGTACTTCAGCACTTCAGATTACTATCAAACATTTATTGATGGACAGGTATCATTTATGAAGCCAGGCGTTTGCTCCAGGGCTGACAGCTGTCAAAGAAGATTGGATCCAATATAAAACTCTGACTGCAGCAGCAGCAGTGACAGAGTCAAGCAGAGCAGCTGTGGTTTTCAAACGCAGATATTTTGCGTCTATTTCCGTGACATTTTGCGGGTCGACCACACCGCTGAACCTGCTGCTGTTGGTTGAAAATGTCAGTATTTTCTTCATGCTGAGGAGGAAGGGAACGTGTCTAAATCCTGCACAGACCTTTCTAGAAGTTGACCAGAGTTGGATAAAGTGGATTACGCTGCAAGAAGAACAATGTACAAAATAGGTCAATCATTTTGTATTTTGACTAAATTTCTTTTCTTGAGCCTCTTATTTGAAACAGTAAATGGTGCTCTGAGGTCTGGCAGGTCCAGCAGTAATCTCAGTGTTGCTGGTTTTGGGGCTTTTTAGAGCGAGGAGACAGCAGAGAGGCTCACGGTCGTCTTTTGATGAGGCCAGATGAGACCTTCAGCCACATTCCTGGTCAGTCTCCTGGGCTGCAAGCTCGCCACATTACTGCCTGCTGTCCAAACAAACAAGGCCAGTCCCAGAGGGCCTCCCGAGCAGAGCCGAGCCAAACCACCCACCTAAAATATAGACTTTCCATTTTTAACTCCAGGAACAAGAACCTTTTACATGTTAGTCACAAACAAAGTCCTTCCACATGTTGTGGTACAAGCTGTTGTCACTTCTGATGTCCAGACGTCACTGAAATCTGTGTGTTCCTGGAAGACGTGTATTTTAAATGTCACCAGTCTTTCCTGGACTCTTGTTTGGTTTCGTGTTGAAGAAATGATGCCGTACATTTACATTTTGCTCAAGACCTTCCACAAACAAACAACTGCCCAGTCAAAGATTAGCAACTGCAGCAGGCCCGTCTGGATTTCACCACATGCCATCGCTCTGTTCATGGTGCTGTAGCAAGAGCGATACTTGGCCTTCACAGAGTTTAAGTTACAAAATGCGCAGTACAAGCAAAAGGGATTTGGACCCAAATGCAGACAGCACAGGCAGACCAGAGCTGTTCAAAGATTTATTTGTAAAAAACAAGTTCACAGGGCAAGAAGTAGAAGTAGAAGTACGAACAGTGACGTAATCAGTAACGGTACGACTCAACGAAGGACAAAAGAAAGGAACCGGCACATACAGACAAGGGACTAACGAGGGAATCAGGTGCAGGTGAACACTGGAGAACAGGTGTGGCTGATCAATGACGCAGGAGGACAGGAACTGAGCAGACAGCAAGGATTTCAAAATAACACAAGAAACATGGACTAAACCTACGGGATGTAGCAGTTTACAAAGTTTTTGCCTTTCATGAAACACAAACCAACCAAAAGGACAAGAGCAAAAGTGTAAGGAGTGAACAGCGCTTATCTGCCCTAACGTAAGCTACGTTTGTTAGCATTTCCGGTTAACTAGCTCTCTATCTACAGTGGTTAATAAGCGTTACTGCCGAGGCCGCGGAGGAAATCGTTAGCTAGCTAACATTTTTAGTTTTGTGGGGTTACAGGTTACCTATTATTTTTGTTATTTGAGCAGAAATGGAAAATACATTTATAGTCATACTGTACCGTAAACCTAACCACAAGCGTTCTCCAACCTTATCGCAGTTGCGTCAGAGACGGAAGAAAATTAGAATTACACTGTTTTTGAAGACAGTGACAGGGTTGTTGCTGCATCACTACAGCTAGACAGACTGCCAGTTGAACAGTTTGGACAATTCAAATGCTGTTTTCAGCTGGCAGAGAACGTCTGTCTTGTAGTAAATTCGAATTTGACAAACTGCAAATAATTGTTTATCTGCTTTTTTATCTGCTACTTATCTGCAATTGATTTGGGGTTTTTTTTTTAAACCCAAATCACCAAAATAAAATGATGAAAACTGTCTTTGGAGGTACCCTGTTTCTTTCTGTCATCATCTTGTACAGTACTTGTAAACTACCCCGCCCCATGCAAATCCTTCCTCCCTCCGTCTCTCCTTCCAGTGGCTCTCTTCAACTTTGAATTTCAAATTTAAAGACTGAATTTTACATTTTAAACAAATTGTGTTTATTTACATGCAGCCAGACAGAAGCAGACAGTCACTGAACATGACATGCTAGACTTTACTGCAAGCCGTCCCCCTCGCCCCTTTCTCTCGACTTTAATTTGATGATTAAAGGCTGCACTTTGCAGTCAAATGTCCTTCATCTCTGCTGACTTCTAGTTGGATAATTACAAAAGACGGCAGCCTCGTTTATGGCAGATTGTATTTTGTGGAGCCTGGGAGGTGGAGACAGGGAGGAGATCCAGACATGTTTTAAGACATATATAAAAAAAATTACTCTTTGAATAATAATTTGCGTCTTATATGGTGTGTGTGTCTATATGTCTTTAACCCTTACATACTGTTCATATTCTACACCTTCACAGTAAGAATCCCCTCATAACAAGTGTCTATACCAAATGTTTAACCACAGATCCGACATTCACAAATGGGTGATTAATCCTTAATGTTCCAGAGTGTGACTTTTAGATTTTCACTCGTTTATATAGAAAATAAATACATCTACTATCATACAATTTCATGTTTTTTACCTGTGTAGTTTATTAAATGACCATTACAACACTGTGCTCAGTGATTTATCATAAAAAACAACTATTTTAATCACCATGAACTAACATTTAACCAAATAAAATAAAAAAGTGCTAATTGAAAACCAGACTCATCTTGGAAGACCAGATCAACGAGTGAAATGGCAGCTCGGGTACGTTTATAGTCGTGTGAGCCCACCAACCCCTCTCTAGATCGATGTTCATTAGCTGGGAATTTGGAAATTGAAAAAGGGGACAAGTCTGCACATCACATCCAACTCCCTGCAAAGACTTCCAGTCGACTCTGAGACGCTCCCACCACGTAATAAAAACCTGTCAGTCTTTACCCTGTACTCGGTGACTGAGGGAAAAAAATTAATGTCAGTTAAAATGAGGAGTACTTGATGTGGCTCATATTTAATGGATCCGTTTGTGGGGTTAATGGATTTTTCTCTTTTTTTTGTAGTTCGTTTACATCAAATCTTGTGTTTTGTGGAGGCAGAGGATCTTCCTAAATGGATGCCTAAGTGGATGTGTTAATTAATGCAGGTGAGAATAATGATGACCTGATTTTTACAATATTTTCTTTCACTATTCACTATACTTATTTCAGTAATGATTAATGTTAGTTGTTCCACCAGTATATTTGACATCTTATAAATCCATGTGGCCTGGGCACAAACTGTTGCATTAAAACAAGAAAGAATTAATCCTCTTAAAGTTAATCTTTAAATCACCCTCATACCTCGCAGTCATGTTTTGCCTGACATGATGTCGTGTCATCTGGCGTTTTAATATCTGTTTTTTATTCTGAGTGGGGCTGAATCTGAAAGTCTTTATCATGGTTGTCAAGTCAGATTGACACGTAACCTTTGAAAGAGAATCTGTCAGGACGCCAGACTGTGCTGGCATGTGCGCCGCGTCGGTGACAGACAGAGACGTCAAGTCATCAAAGAGGACAATGTGTCCGGTCCTGGGGGGGTGAACTCTGGGAGACAGAGACGGACAAAGAGATGGTGTGATAGGTGGAAGGAGGTGACAGAGAACGAAAGGCCAATGGGTGGTGAAGCTGTTTGTGCCGCCACCTGCCACCTCGCCGTCTGCAAAATGGCAAATTAGTCGAATGACTCCGCGAGCAAAACATTTCCCAGAGATGCAATTGATTAATGTTCTCCCTGAAAACTATAACTTTGCAGCATTTTGTATTCGGTTTGCTTACGTTCAAGCTGTCGCATTGATTCTCCTGATTTTACAAACTCAAAGGAGGGGAAGGTTTCGTGATCTGCCTTTATGCTGACGATGTAGCTCTGTTTTGCATCACTGGATTGAATCGTGTGAAGCACCTATTAAAATAATAATTCCTGCTCTTGATTTAGCATAACCTCTCGCCTTCATGTCAGTAGTTTTGTAATGGCTTGTATTTAACACTGTTTATCTTGATCGTGGACTGAGATATATGAATACACTTGAACTTAGTTTACAGGAAAACGGACGGTTGCTATCCATAGTGGAGGTCAGCAGGAGCCCAACAAAAGCTATGGGGACCCCTCGCAGGTTAATTAGGACATGTCCTCTAATAGGGTGTCTGGGTTCACCTGTAGGATCACGGGAAGGGGCTCTGAGTAGAACTCCCTGTTCCTTCATGTTGTAAGCAGCCATTTAAGGCGGTTTAGCACCTTGAAGTTATATTAGTTGGTATGTAGCACTTCAGAAAGGTCCTTTTCTATGAATTGTTGATATTACTTTCTCTACCACCTGGATTTCTTGAGTGTCTTCCAGTGTTTAGTCTTCCCCTGCTGACCAATGAGCCCGTGTCCAGCGTCCTGATTGGTCCGGGCCGTCTGCTGCCATGGCGCCATGGGGGGGGGTCGTTTTGTGGGTTGGTGGGGGTGTCACTCAAATCCCTCAGAGGAGAAAAGGGAGGGAGGTGGTTTAGCATTAGGTCATCCCCACCCCTTGTGGTCTCTCTCTGTGGCTTTCTGACAGGCCTCATCATACAAAGGACCTGCCGGGCAGATTGACAACTCAATGAGGCGACCAGCGCCGGGCTTTTACAAGCACCATTTCACGGCTTCAGTCTTTGTATGACAAACCCCCTACACCACCCAATATACCCTCTGCTACCTCCCCCTTCACCCTTTTCTTTCTTTCCACAAGCTCTGACCTACTACTGTCCTATCTCTGTTGTGCTGGTTTGAGATTGACTGTAGCAGCAAAACCCACTAATAGGAACAAAATATCAATTAGGGCTTCATAAAAGTATATTTCCATTAATTGCCAGAAAGGTTATTGTCTCTAATCTACCTCACAGTGTTTTCTTTGGGGAAAAAAACCCCCAAAATAATTTTGCTCATCTTCTTATTGGGAATCATGTGGAATTAAAGTGCAGGTTGCAGGAAAACCACTAATCTGCAGATAAAACAAACTTTATTTAGCTTCTGCCACACACCCAGGTTGAGCATGAACAACCCTATCGCCAGACATGTTCGAATGTTGTTATTGCCAGATTCTGTCTGAAAGTAAGTTTCCATCCATCATTTTTGTACGCTAATTTTCTATTTGAAAAAAAAAACAACCTCATTAGAAATGACAAAATAATTATAATTTAAAGTCAAAATATGGCAAAAAGAAACAGATGTAGTGAATAAATAATGACGTGCATGACAAATGATGACAAATATGGGCAGATGAAAACATCAGTCTGTATCTTTCCTCGAATTAATACATAAAACACTGGCGCTCTTTTAATGACCTCATCTTGTTGCATCTTCTGCGATGATTTAATGGCGTTGGACTGGAGAATTAGTACTACACAAATGTTTCTTCTTCTAATATTCACATAACAGCAGTGGATGGAAACGCCCATTAATTTCTCATTGATTTTGCTGCTTTTCTGGAAATTCTATTATTAATATTATTATTAAACTTGCTCTACATTTGGATGAAAACTTGCCCAGAGCCAAGAGTTAATAAAAAGTGCATGACAACTACGGTATATTAAAAGTTGGGGAGAGGTCATGGTTATGGTTAATAAAAAGGTGAAGGCAGGTCTTCAGTCCACCACCTCGACCTCCACACCTTTACTTTTTTTGCACTTTATTTTACGGCATTCTCTTCTGTAAAGCACTTGGTGCATTTAATTTCTTTATTGTAAAGCACTTTGAACTGCATTTCCTGTATGAATGGTGCTATATAAATAAAGTTTCTTATTATTATTACTCTCCACCTTGCTCAGTCATGAATAGTCCAGTCTGAACTTACTACTTAGGGATACTGGGCTGAAATGGAAGGAGAGGTGGAAGGATGGAGGGAAGCATACAAGGTGGAGGAGAATGAAGGAAGGAAGCAAGGAGGGGAGGGAATGAGGAAAGGAGCCATGGGAGAGGAGGGGAGGGGATGCCGTCACGCTTTGGTGCCTCTCAATTGAAGTCTGAACACCGGCCACAAAACCCGGCTCGCTCCGTATACCTCGTCTTTGCATGTGAAAGGACGAGTCCATTGTCTGGGCCTAACTGCACATTTAACCTGTCTGGACTGAAAGAAAGGGGACATTTCTCTCCCTGTCTCTCCCCTCACACCCTCTCTCGTCTTAACAAACCAATTAGCTGGAAATTTCTCCCGCGAACACGACTCCTTTACACTTTACACTAAAATAAGGAACAAGGAGCTCTCGGATGTTTAATTTTTAGCCGGAGGGAGAAAGCACGACTTCTCCAGCTTCTCTCTCTCTCTCTCTCTCTCTCTCTGGATTTGGGCCTTGAGGATCACAAAGTGGTGTGTTCAGAGGGCTGCAGATGTAAAGCCTGTGTTTGATGGTCCCCGTGTCAATGAAATGACAAACTTCACACTAAACAATCCCTGGGTCAGAATTACCTACACACAGTACCCATGGATAGAAGACCACCTGAGACATCTGGCTGTTTTGAATCAATCTGGGCGTTTGAACCAAAACTAAAACTTGGTACTGTTATGATCTTATAAACTTAGATCTGTCACTGTCTGATTTTTAATAGTACACAAATATCCTTTGCAGTTTTGAAAGTCCTATGAACAAAGTCTTGTACAACTAACTTTGTGACAGTTTTCAGGTCAAACTTGAGCTCGTTGGTCCAAACAAGCTGGTGCTGGGTGAAGTTAAAGCAGTATTACATCCCAAAGTGGGCCCATTTTTAACCCAACTGATTTGTTGAGTTTTGTGTCGTGAAATTATAAAAAAAAAAAAACTGAAAGTAGACTTTATAGTTTGACGACGCAACTCCATGTAGGACCTAGACTCTAAACACATGTTGTAATTCTGTTGGAAAGTAAAAGGACATTTTCTAAATGCTAAGACTCTCGTGAGGTTTAATCGAAACGGTGGTGAGACGACGGTGAAGTGCAACCATTTCTGTACTCAACAGTTAAGTGAAAGCCTGGTTTTCTTTCACCAGAATAGATGCAAAATGACCTCAAGCTATTCTGCGGCCGTGTCCACAGAGAGTCCGCTGCTCACGCTGAGCGCACCGACTGGAGACCATTTTATCTGCCAAAGCCTCCGGCTGCGCTGTGGGTTTGAAAAAGGACGGGTGTTTGGCTCTGAAGTGGCACTGACCAACACAGACCAGCTCAAAGCCAAGCCGTGTGTGTGTGTGTGTGCGTGTGTGTACCACAATGTCTAAATACTCTGTTACAAGTAAAAGTACTCATTACAGGCTTTGTACAGAGGTTGAAAGTTTGGAAAAAAGCTTAATTTGAACCGTTATCTTTTCATGGTTAGAAATATGCTTGAATTAGAATACGCTCCTTGAAAAATGCTTTGATTTTTCAACATAAGCTGGTGTCTCGTGGAAACCAAAACTCTTTTAATATCTGAAATGAAAGATCCTGTCGTTTTAATTGTTTGTCGTCTCCTGGAATTTATACTAGCAATTTAGTCACAATTTACTCAGCATGTGATGATAAAGGCTTTGAGAGTCTGGAAAGGGTTCGTTTAGTTACCTTGAAAGCAAGTGCTTGAATTTGACTCTCAAAAAGCTGTATGAGCCCTGTCATTACACAGAATGGCACATTTCACAATAATGTATATTATATTATATTATATTTCCATCACTTTAACTGCTGGTAGCTTGTTCGATCAATAAAATCTTATTTTGACCTATAATAACTTTCTTTTATGGTTATGGAGTAGAAGTATAAAGAAGCAGAAAAGACACTGCCCGGCCAAAAAAAAAAGTCACCACCTGGATTTAACTAAGCAAATAGGTAAGAGCCTCCCATTGGATAATTACTGCAGGGTGATTAGGTTTCAGCTGGCAACAAGTTATTTAACTCTAACTGACGCAGCG